>CM075857.1:7184207-7386707 GCA_037975125.1 Latrodectus hesperus | reverse complement strand
TAAGAATTTTGGCTATTAAAAGTTTAATCAATAAAAAGAATCAGATTTACGGTAAAGATTATTTTAATTTCAATATAAACTTTTTCTTATGTGGATATATCTGGTATTTTAGTGTAACTAATTTTTACCACTTGATAAATTGGTTTCCTGTATTTATTTAAAATCTAACGGGTAATAAACATCACAATATCTATATATATAGCTGCATGACTAAAATATACTAAATCTTAGTAAGTGCCACATTTATTTCTTCTGTGTGTCTATAAAATAGAGCATCAAGCTTACTTGGGAACTAAGCACTGGGGATTTCAAGTTAGGCTTGTTCGGATATTAAAGTATCACTGTGTCTGCTTTTATCCTCTCTGCATAATAGATCCTGCTGACTAGAATAAATGCGCGCCCTCTGGTGATCAAACGGTGCATATTCTGGTCAGACATCTTTCTGCCTAGCTTGAGAGTATATGTGTTGACTCTGTTGTGTATCATTGGAAATGTTTTTTAACGTTATTATTTTATTGTAATTACTATATGTTGTAATTGTCTGCTGTCATTAAAAATGTCGGTTTGTGTACCACTGCCTTGTCTCTACTTCATTTTATACCTAAAAAGGCTGACTACCCAACGAGGACATATGCTTCGCACCCCAAGATTTTCGGCCATGAAAACAAAAATGGGCACTATAGGATATGTCCCCATATGGGCTGTCGAAACAATGAGTTTAGTTTAGTTAAATAAGTGCCAAAACTTCTAAGTTTTAAATAGAAATACGAGGGATAAAACTCAACAGAATTCAATTTATTATGAAGAGAGATATAAAGTTTATTTTAGTACTCTTTCTTATATTCTTAAATGCTTATGGAATAATTCACAATAAAATAGATAAAGCTTTCATTTAAGGTAATGTACTTCACTAAAACTTTCAGATATCATAAACATTCTAAAGATTTTAGTTAACTAAAATATAAGTGCACAGAGCATTTTCTGAACAATTCATAGGGCAGTGCTACCAACTTTTGATATCTATGCGATAACGAGACATTTTTGTGTTTAAAGTGTATTAAACTCTTACAGCTTTCTAAATGTTTGTTAAATGTATTGTCCTCGCAAAGAGCGTGTCTCGTGAACAATAATCATCGCTGATAAAAATTAGTTAAAAAGGTTTTTAATTGAGGAAAAACTCGTGTAATAAGTTCATGTCATGCCGTAATTCAACATTGTTGCCAGAACTTAAAATGAAAATTATGCTAATAATCGGTGAATATTTGAAGAAATACTTCCCAGAAACGCAATGTTTTCTATCTCCAGCTGCAATTTTTTGTTTGAGTTGTAATTAAACTATTCTTTGGGAAGATTTAAAATAAAGTATGTGTATTTATTCTAAAACAAGGCTATGAAATGTCTTTTTATTTTATGGGTGGCAGATATTGACATACATTCCAATTTCAAGGTCGCGACTATTAAAGTGAATAAGTAAGTGGCTCTTACGCATTTAAATGTTCTTGACGAAAACCATGGAAGTAAAAAGGAGCCTATTCAGTCATTATTATTATTTTTTTTTACTTTCTCTTCATTTCACTTCAGGTATCCCAGTGACATGGACTTTTTATTATTTGAGCAAACATCAGAAGTGTTTGCTTTCGCAATCAACTAGGCTGAAGGTCCGCGTGAAGAAACAGAATTATTAATCATCGCCTATGGAACAAGTGGATTTGCTGGGTTGGGGATACTTGAAGAAAGTCGCCACTTTTTGATTCTAACTTAGTTCTTCAGTTTCTATCAGAAAAAACGATCATGAATAACTTTCTTAACATGGATGTCATCACGAATTTTACTAAAAGATTGGGGTATATGTGGTATTTTATGGACCCAAGAGATCATTTATTTGAGAATGTTAAAGATGTCCCGGACTACTATAAGGAAGTAAGAGATATTTGTGAACTTAAAATTAACCTATTTAAGTAAATGTGAAGTATCAAATACATTGAATCGTTCTAACTTAACTTCGACTTCGGTTGTTCTAACTTTTCGAATCGTTTTTTTCTTTTCAATATCCATTCTAATAGCTTAATAAAGAAAAGTTTATTTTTGTTAACTTAATTACTTAACCAAAACGAACTGTTATTGTATTTTAGAACTGTTGAAATTTTAATTATCAGATTATAAATCTTTTTAATTACAAAAAATGAGCTATTCGAAATTAAAAATACTAATCATTTACTAGAACGATATTAATTTTGAATTAATTGCTTTTTCAAAATCTTTAGTTTGAATTTTTCTGTAATAATTAATCGAAGTTAATAAAATTAATAATCGAATAAATTAATCGAAATTAATAAAACAAATCTAAAATTAATTATTTTGAAATAAATTATTTAATTCTGAAACAAATTTAATTAATTGTAAGAAAATAAAATAGTAAAATTAATTGTAGAATTATATATATATTTAATTAATTAAACTTAGAATTAATTAGTGATTTTAAATTTAAAATTAATACTTAACTTAAATAATTAGATTATTTTAAATTCAATTATTTAAATAAGAATTTCTATATATTAAAATTTTAAAATAATAATTTATTCTAAATGAATTAGTTATTTTGAATTGAATTAATTAAATTCAAAATAGTTACCCATTGAAATTTTAAAATAAAATATTGCAGAAATAATATTAATTATAAAGATTTTAAATTTTAATATCAAATAATTATTTTATACTATTTAAAAATCTAAAATAATTCTAAATTAATAATTTTAAAATAATTTCATTATTTTGAAAAAAATATCAAAAGATTATGGGAATCTATTTAAACTGAAAAATATATTTTGTATCTGGTCTGACATTTTAAATTCAAATATAAATTTTTTTTTACAAATAGTTTTTATACAAAGCCTTCATTTAATTACTTATAGGCAGATCAAATGTTATACTCTAACTAGAACACAAGGAAATTAAAAATATATTTTAATTTTTTGTAAAACTTCTGTTTTACTCAATTTATTTAATTGAATATTTTATAATTATTATAAATTTAAATATGTTTAAAATGTGGAAGAATTTTTTTCATTCTTTTAGAAGTAATATATTTTTTAAACACCATTTCAATGAAACATATATAAATAAAATTTTAATTTTAAATTAGAATTCATTGATATTTAATTACAGCTAATAGAATCTATTATAATGAACATAATATGAACCAATGCCATAAGAATGTATTAATTTTTTAAATTATTAAAATGCTTAAAGTTTAATTTTAAAAATTTGATTTTATTCTCTTTGAAACAAATTCATGTGTGAAATAAAACTTATTCCAAAATATATTAACCTCAGCTCAAAGTTTTAATTTTAAAGTCAATTAAATGTTTAAAAAGAGATTTTTATCATTAGAGTCTCCTTATCATTCTTTGCGAAGGATTTGAGTCGCGTAGAAATAACTTTAAATTAAAAAGAATTCATTGTTTAAAAATTGTGTAATTTTTTAAGTTACGTTTTATCGTATTTTAAATATTATATTAAAGCCTGGATATTTTATAAAGCTCAATTGAATTGTTATTTCAATGTGCTTAATAAAAAGGTGTTTCAGATGCATGTTAGAACTGTGAACTTCATGATTTTTGCAACAAGAAGAGAAATCCTTGGTGTTAAAGTTAATTAAATCCTTACAATATTTTTATTTCCAAAATCTAAAAATTATTATTTTAAACGGATGGAAAATTTTTAAATCTTTTTAGAATTAGATATGATTTAATAAAATGTTTTTGTAAAATCAGCATCTTTGAAAAATCGATTTGCATTGAATTCGAAGCTCTATTTCTTATATAGTATTATAAAATAATAATTTATTATATTAATTTACTTTATATTAATTTATATATATATATACATACATACATACATACATACATACATACATACATACATACATACATATATATATATATATATATATATATATATATATATATATATATATATATATATATATATATATATATATATATATATATATATATATATAATATATGTAATATTTATATATATATAAATATATTATATATATAATATTTATTATATATATATGTATATATATATACACACACGCACATGCACTGCCCGACACTGAAAATGCAACACCAATAAAAAACTGACGAAACTTGGCAAACAGAGAGAGAGAGCAGTGACGAACAATAAGTGATCTGAAAGAAGCACAATGGCAGGGTCTGCAAATGGCGTCTAATCGTATCCCAAACGTTTTAAATTGGTGAGAGATCTGGCGAGTACGGTGGCCTGGGAAGCAGCGGTACACCTCTAAATTTTTCTTAGAGATTTTTGATTGTTGTTCATATAAAGACTAGATTAAAAGGTAAAAAAATGTCAAAATCAACTCTAAATACCATCGAGAACACAGCTGAACGAAATTTCAGATTTTTACCCACAATGCCATCAATCCATCAAAATCAAAATCAACTCTAAATACCATCGAGAACACAGCTGAACGAAATTTCAGATTTTTACCCACAATGCCATCAGTCCATTGAACAAAACAAGCAAGCACACATCCCTATTCACAATTGTTTTTCTTGATAAAATAGACCAAAACGAGAATAAATCTATATTCTACTGATATTTCTCCTAAAATCTCCTTCTGTATCACCGATGGATTTTTGTGCTTTTGGAATCTTAAAATGTACATTATCAAATGTCAAACTACAACGCTTTGTGACTTTGGAAAACCGTTCAAGAGAAATGGAATAAAATATTTCTTTCGATGTTACAAAAAGCATTTTTAGCAAAAAAATTACAATATAAAATGATAAGTTAGAACAAGTGCTACCAAATTGAGCATTTAAAACACAAAATATGAATGTAATTTTCTTTGTGGACTCTACCAAAATCATCTGAAATATGAGACAACAGCTTCTGTATTAGGTGTTTTGTTGTATTGTCTTTTATGAAAATGAGTTTACTATTTTTTTCCAAACTTTCAGAATTTGATTCTTTTAGGTAACCCCTGCTTTCATATTTGTCATCATTTTGGAACAATTTTTGCATTTTGTCCGCGGGAAAAAGCTGATGAGAATGAACGATTCCATTACAAATATCTGCCAGGGTATCCTTGTCGAAATTTTCAAGTAAGATACATTCATTTCATAATTTAGTTTAGTTAAATTGTCATTGTGTTTACGTGCTTATAAAATTATTGATTGTATGTTTGAAAAAGAATTCTGCTTACAACTATTTCTATTTGTTTTTAATTAAAAATCGCTTCTTTAATCAATATAGATTTTTTATTTTGCTAAGCAAAGAATAAAAAATGTATAGCTATATTTTCAATTGTTATTCATGGACATTGAAATATTTTTTTTAGCTTTCTAAATGCCACAACTATGACATATAATTCCACAACTATTATGTATAAACTTAAATACTTTTACACCTATAATGCATAACATATAGGTGTAGTATTTAAGGGTTAAAAAATACCCACCACATCTATAATGTATTAATTTTACACAAGGTGCGTCATACACTCTTTGAATCGTCATAGAAACCATATTTTTCGTGCTGCAAGGTTCAGTTTCTCAGAGAAAGTAATTCAATATGTATAATAAATACACATACACATTAATGGGGTTTGTCTGCGAGGTTCAATTTCTAGGAGAAAGTAATTCAATATGTATAATCAATACACACACACAGTAATGTGGTTTGACTGCAAGGTTCAATTTCTAGGAAAAAGTAATTCGATATGTATAATAAGTACACAGTAATATGGTTTGTCTGCAAGGTTCAATTTCTAGGAAAAAGTAATTCAATATGTATAATAAATACACGTACACAGTAATGAGGTTTGTCTGCGAGGTTCAATTTCTAGGAAAAAGTAATTCAATATGTATAATAAATATGCAGTAATATGGTTTGTCTGCAAGGTTCAATTTCTAGGAAAAAGTAATTTAATATGTATAATAAATACACAATAATATGGTTTGTCTGCAAGGTTCAATTTCATGGAGAAAGTAATTTAATATGTATAATAAACACACACACACACACACAATAATGTGGTTTGTCGGTTTGTCTGCAAGGGGACTTTTTGGGATTTTCCGCTTTGAAGGTAATGTAACAGGCGAAAGGTATCTTGCAGAACTTCTTGATTATATATTCTCTGACTCTCGTTTATTATACGGTAATGAGAAGTTTTATTTCTAACAAAATGGTGTACCACCGTGAACTATCATCGTGACAATATATCTATGATACCTACATATTTTTGGAAACAACAGTCCTAGATACTTGTTGGAACTCTTGGATTATGAAGGTTATTAGTTAATGTGGTTTTTTTCGAATTTCTAACTATCATACCTAGAGGATAGTGAATAAAATTTATCAGGTTAGTGAATAGGGCGCAAGATGTCAATGGAGTTTCCTTCACGCTTTTCCAGTCCTTACACTGTTAGATTTCTTGTGGGACACAGTAAAAGAGGGGGTGTGCACACGTAAACCACGCACCTTAGGCAAATTTTGGAAGCCATTCAAGATTTGTGCGCAGAAATCCCATTGGGCACATGGTACATTCTCTGTAATCAGTGGTGACTCGTACTAAAAATATTGTGATGCTGAAGGTCACCATTTTTTTTTACAGTACACATTTACATTTTAAATTTGAGAGCGAAAGTGCATTTATGTTTCAAATTAGACTTTAAACTTTCCATTTACAACAGTTGAACCTTGTAGAAAGGAACATTTTATTTTGGAAGCTTGTAAAACAGAGCATTTTCTATGATGGTCCAAAGTGTGTATACATTTTTCGACACACCTTGCAGATTCAAGTGGTTGGGGGTTGTTAGAAGGTTGAAGGATTTTAATGTGTAGCTCATATTAAATTAATTAATTAATTTGATTGCAGAATACCTGTAGTTGGGACTGAATTATTACTTTACACTTGGATCTACAACAACTGGAGAATTTACAGTTTACCTTGGAATTCGCCATGGACTTGGCTGCTTTGTATGGTTCTCACCGATTTTTGTTTCTATTGGATGCACAAAGGAACTCATCGTAAGTAACTGTAAATTGGGTTTGTTTTAGTCAAGATTTCTTCTTTGCGATATTATTTATTGCAGAAGCCCCGTGGCGTAGTGGTAACATTTCGAGCTCCCAAAGCTGAAACGGTTCTGACCTTGAGATGTGTGCTAGGTTGACTCAACTTTTTATCCCTTCGGAGAGTCGATAAAACTGAGTACCAAGCATGCTTGGAAACTGAACACTAGGGGTTTCGGGTTAGGCTAACCACCTATCTGATAAACTTCGGATCCCAGGGCCCTCTGTCATGAAAACAGATATTTGCACTGTAGGCCTTGCACCCCTATAGGCTGTCATGCCACTGAGTTTAGTTTAGAGATTAATTTATAGTTTACTTTTGGCATTTGAGTAGTTTTGGTCGTATTCGCTTACTGCATAATTGTATTAGCTTGCATAAGCATTAATATAGCTACTAAAAGATTGATCTGAAAAAAACCCTCTTGAGAAGACCACCCTGAGCTGTCGTACCATTGAAGAAAAAAAGAAAAAGTAAGAATCACCCTGTTTTTCTGGTGTAAAAACCATCTGTTGCTTAAAACATATTCTAAATTGACATCTTTCAAAGGAAAATAAAATCCGTACTATAAACTATTTTTCTGACTATTTATTTATAGATAATTGTTTTTCACACATAGGATAGTAATCATCATTATCGGGAGTTGACGCCTACCAACTTGTCTAGTGGTTAGCGTGCCTGACTACGGATAAGGAGGTCTTGGGTTCGAATCCCGGTTCGGGCATGGATGTACTTTCTCTCTCTATCTATCCTGCCTTTGTCCTTTCCTTGTATGAATGAGGTGTGAATGGTTGCCTACCCTACAAACGGGTCTCTATAGCATGTGTGTACCGAGGAAGTTGGACTCCACACCAAAATATGGTTCAGTTGGAAAAGTGGAGCAGCGCATCCTTTGGCACACGACGATGAATGAGTGAATCGGGAGTTGAAAGCTGAAGGCATTATTTTTATAAGCAGCAAATAAGAGGATCACCAAAGCCTGATAACAACATCACTCTTTTCAAAGCGGAATGTTTCAAGTTCCATTTCTATCAATGTTGAATAATTGCAGATGAATTTTGCTCTTCTGCTTTCTCCATGCATATTTGTTGGAGTGGGTGCTGGGGAATGTTCCGGATTTTTCTCTTTGAATCACGTGAATATTGCTCATATCTATGAATAAATGTTTAACAATGAAAGGAAGAGATCACCAACCACTTTCTTTTTCTCTTAAAAATGAGGCCAATGATCAACCGCATTTACTGCTAAAAATGAATTAATATTTCATGATGACCGAGGTTTAATGCACAGATTTGTTTACACAAAATTCAGTGTACCTAGTGGTAAAATTTTGAAATCCTATCTAAAACAAGATACAGGAAAAAAAATCCCTTACAAAGTTGTGTAGCGCAGTAACAATTGAATACCTCACAGATTCGGAGGATAAATGACTCGTAAAACGTGCTCTGCTTTAATTTCAAATATACACCATGCAGTGTATCGGAAGGAAGTAACTAATTGCGACTGAGCACAGTCAGTGTTCAATCAACTCTTTCAGCCACTTCTCATTGGGAGTTTTCATTTTCTCTTATAATAATATTTTCTCTTTGACATATTGAGTGAAATTCCACTCACTAATTATAAATTTACAATCAAAAATTAAATTTTAACAATAAGAAGAATACTTTATTTTTGATATACTGAGTGGAATTCCACTCAAAATGTAATATATAAAATTAACTTTTTTAACAAGAATAATTAATTCTTGTCTAGAGTATTTTCTCTTTGACACATCGATTTTAATCCCAATCAAATTATAATACATCAAACTATAGTTTTATAATAAGAATAATATTTACAGAATTGTATTTTTGACATTTTTCTCCAATGGTGGGCACTTGGGTTACGAACCTTATGCCATAGCAAGACCAGAAACTGCTTCTCATTTGTCGTTACCCAACGGGAACCTGTGAACCAAGTCACGGAGGCGAGTAGCGTTACCCGCGCCATACTACCACAAACCCGTTTCTAGGGTGGACCACATTCATGCATCATCACAGAAGAAAGAACAGAGAAACACAGAGAGAAAGCAGGAACCATGCTCGAACCCGGATTCGAACCCGGGACCCACAGATCAGGAGTCAGGAACGCTAACCACTCAGCCATCGGTCGACGTATTTTTGACATATTGAGTGGAATATCATTCAAATTACAATATATTAAATTATCATTTTTAAACAATTTTCTTTTTTAGAATAGTATTTTTCGACACTTTAAGAGAGATTGAAATATTAAGATAATTTTATCTTTGCATGGAATCATCTGTTGCTATGACCAATTCTTCTGCAGTTAATGTACACGGTTCTATTCCAGCCAATGATAAACAACGTGATTTGTGTTTTGTATTTTTGTTTTCTTTCTACCCATTTGAAAGGCCAAGTTCTTGAGAATTTTCTAGGTTTTATTAAAAATAGTGTTTTCCTCATTATGTTAGTTTTTTGTATAAAATCAACTAAGCAGTGTATGTTTCAATGTCTTACCTCAGCATATTCAGAATGTTGTTATACGAGGTCATACCAGGACTTATTGACATGATCACGCTATTTGGAGTGAAAAGTCTTTGGTTTGATTCCACAGACACTGTTGGACATATTATATATATCGATGTTTATCAATAACAATTTTCGTATATAATTAAAGTCAAAACATTTTTTGTTACCTGATATAGACGTCTTTAGATACATACATACATAATAGTGCAGGTGAGTTTTATAGACTGTAACTGAAGGTTAACAAGTTTGTGGAACATTCGCTCCTCACGAAGTACCTTGTCAATTTGAACTACAGTCAGGTAACGAGGTCACCCCTGAGCTGACACTCTCCTCTCTACAGCCACATCTCACCATCGGAAGGCTTTTAGGGATTTCAAATGAACATTGTCACGTCTACGGAGCTCCAGCAATCCAGTGAGGGAGAATGTGGTCACCCACCTAATCATTGCCCGCGGTAAATGACGCTCCACTTTGCTGATCTTAATGGGAAGCGGCGTGAAGGAACTGAGCAACTAAAGCTCACACTGTTGGAAAACGAGTTATCGTAATTGTGTGGTTGTGTTTATCTTCATGTACATCTGTTAGTGTTGTTGATTGGAAGTTCTATTATTTTCTCCCTTCAGTATGTAAATATGACAAATTATTTATAAAAATCCTTTTTGGAAAGCTGCATTACGCGTTGGACATTAAAAAACCTTTACCTGTTCGGTATTACACTATTTCTTATCAATTTATTGTCGTATACAAAATGAGTTCAATATTAAACAAAATTTTCGATGTTGTTTTTAACATTTTTTAAATATTTAGTGCGCATTTTTGTGAAATGCTTTAAATCAAAGTAATTTGGTAATGTGAAATATAATGTGTAAATCACTTGTAAATAACTGTTTTGTAATTGTTATTTTTAGAAATAAGCATTTTATGGCTCTTTCATGAACCCCACCACAGTTCAGAAGATTTCAATTTAACAACGCCTCTACGTTTGAGCGTTTTCACGAGCGCCACCTTGTGGGTAAATAAATCAACTTCTTTCTTTTTTATCCTTACCTGTATTTTATGTCAGCACTTCAATATCATTATTTAGCTAAACCTTAAGACGCTATATTTTATGAATGACCATCGTCGGATTTTATGAGGAAAGTTCCAAATAAAAGAAATGCTGATTATTCCTATTCCTATTTCACAATGCTAGAGTTATTAGTAAACATCATTTATTTTACAATCTACTTATTGAAATGCATAAGGAAACGTTGCTTCTTTTATCAAATTATTTCCTCAAAAGTTTTGTGCCTTTTGCAATTTAATAATCTTAAGAATCATAAAAAGGAATCAATTATATTTTTTTAAAGGAAAAACGTATTACAATGAATTGTTCGGTATTTATGCTGCCCATTAGATGGCTTCAAAAGCATTAAATTAGGTATTATTTTGGCGAAGTAGCTGAATGGAACCCTCATTGGACCAATCCCAAACTCTGCTAACAGATACTGGGAAAAAAAAATAAGGTAATCTTCAACCTTCATTTTGGGTTTATACTTTCTAATGCCATTTTTGTCAGGGTGGGTGCATGTTAGTTTTCTAGGTTTCCTTATTTTTTGAGAATCGTAAATATGCACCAGTTCTCTACATTTGTGAAAATGAAAGTATAATTGATTAGATGTCATATACATTAAAAAACTCATAACTTTCGGTCTAAAGCTATTTTTATTGAGATATTAAAACAGTAAATTATTGTTACTACTTAGGGAACTTTTCCATTATATTCCTGCTTTTAACCCTAAATAAATTGCATGTTTTTTTTATGGAGAAACAAAAATAATGTAACGTAGATACGAGAGATGATTTTAATAGCTCAAAATTTTATTTTAAATTTAAAATATTCTAAATCGAATTTTTTTGTGCCTAAAAAAATTGACTAAAATGTTATAAACAAAGGTAAAGCTAGTTGGTGCAAAAAATTGCTTGGTGATAATTTTGTCGTTTAAAAGAAATATCTACGTTTGTTGCTGCAAGTCAAAGGGCAAAAAATAATTAATACAACAAAATTAAATTTTGTTTCATTGAAAAAAAGTATAATGTACTGTTACATTATACATTATACTGTCGTAAGTATAATGTACTGTTACATTATACTTACGCAATCAATCACAGATGCGATTTGCTAAACAGTTTCTGACAGAAATAAATATTTGCGTTTAAATAAGTAATAAATGCTTAGTTTATAAAAGAAAATATATTTATTCCCCCTTCAGATCAATGTCAAAATTGAGGGAGTAGATCTTCTGGTGCTGCCATCTATCGGAGGAATTGTAGAGCAAAAGTCGTACTTTCACCTTCATGGTGCTCTGATTAAATGAAAGACGCTCCCAATTGACTTAAATTCGCATAGTCAAGGCATAGCGAGCTTGGCTTGTCCAAGTGTCATTAGTAACAACATAAAAGGAAATAAAATGTTTGTATTATTTTTAATAATTTCTGAAAACGCAAACATTTTTAAACAATACATAATGCGAATGGAATATTTATGACAGTAATTTATGATTTTTTTTTCTTTTCCTTTACTTTGATTTTTCAAAAGTAGGTATAGTGGAAAAGTACCCTATTTAGTTATGAATGAAGTATTAATATAGTTGCTTTTAGACTGTAATCAAAAAAATTAATGATCGCATATGTACTATCAATAAGAATAGGATGGCTTTATTTTACATTTATGACTTGTTTTTTTACGAAAATATTTAATGAAAACAAAATAACGCTGCAGATTAGAGTTCAGGTGACATTTCATGTTTTTTTATAAAAAAAAGTATAATTTCCAATTCAAAACCAATAATTTAAAAAAAATGTACGCAATGGAAAAAGATATCTCAATTGTAGAAAATGAAATAATAGTTAGGAATGCGCATTTAATTTTGAACATTTTACGGGAGTGCCATGCAATGAATTGGAATTTCTTACTAATTACATTACAAATGATAACCAAGTTTTATTATAAAAAGATAAGAATGATTATCAAAATCATGTTATACTAATATTTGTCTCCAAGTTGACAATTAGGACATTTTACACATTACAGGCCGTCTAGTGATAATAAGTGACAAAAGTAATATTTCTGATTATTTTAATTGGAAAACTAGAGATCAAACATTAAATTTAAATTGTAAAATGTGAGTACAGTATTATTTTTTTGTAACTTTTGATTTAAAATTTTGGTATAAAATAGACATTTTCATTGGTTATTTGAATTAAATTTGATATTTTATTAAGTTACTTTGAAAGTACGTATATATTGAAAAGTTTATATTGAACAGAATGAGATACTATTATGTAATACATAAGCTTTATTCAGTATTTATTTTAATTTGTAAAGGTATTTCTTGTAAAATTATAAGGATTAAATGTACTTAAATTTTAACTATCATTATTAGAAATTCTTCATTTAAAATGAATGTAGTAATTGAGTATAGTGTTATTATTTTATGTGTATGTGAAACGATCGATCAAACACTTATATTCATTATTCAAGTACCGATTTGTAAAACCAAGTCAGTCACTGAAGGACTCGAGCTCTGTCCTTCAATCTAAAGTTTACGAGTTCGATTCCCATCTCGGTTTGTAGAAATATTTAGATAATTCAGAAACCATTTTATGCGGAAGGTTTCAGTGAAATTAGTGACCTTGGAGCAAAGCAAATGAGTTTGTAAAAATAATTAGCAATAATTAATTATTAAAGAAGAGTGTAATTATATAAGATAAAATCAGTAAAGTGATTATTAATTAAGTAGTAATTTGTTAATTAGTTTATGAACTTGTCATTTCTACAGGCGCTCTTTCTTTTGCAGCTCACCTACATTCCGATGGCCTTTTTCATCCCCCCTTCCATTTTTTTAGTACACTATCAGTTGAACGTCATATTCCAGTATTGGCTGCATAGTGAAGTAAGTGAATATAAATTTCTAATTCTCTTTTCATGAAAATTAACAATTCAGAATTTCAGGAAATGAATTTTTATTTATGATTTAGTGGTTTTAAAAGCTTTCCTATATTAAATTGAAATCTAACAAACTTTAACAGCCAACCAACTTGTCTAGTGGTCAGCGTGCCTGACTACGGATAAGGAGGTCCTGGGTTTGAATCCCGGTTAGGGCATGGATGTACTTTCTCTCTCTATTTATCCTGTCTTTGTCCTTTCCTTGTATGAATGAGGTGTGAATGGTTGCCTACCCTATAAACGGGTCCCTATGGCATGTGTGTACTGAGGAAGTCAGACTCCACACCAAAATAGGGTTCAGTTGGAAAAGTGGAGCAGCGCACCCCATGTTGCCAACCTGGCTGGCACTCGACAATGAATGAATGAATGAATGAACAAATTTTAACAAAAAAGCTTGATGTTTTGTTGGATAATATTAATCGAACCATATGAATATAATCGATATTGCTAAATATTTAATTGCGTAAAGTAAAATTCTAAATGAAGCCCGATAGGGTAGTGATATCGCTTTGCAGCTCCCAAGACGCAGGTCCAAGGTTCGATCCTTGGACTTGGCAAGGTCGACTCAGTCTTTCACCTCTGCAGTGGGTCGATAAATTGAGCATAAGTATGTTGAGAACTAAACAGTGGGGGTTTCGCGTTAGGCTGACCATTTAACCGAGGCACGTGCTTTGCGCCTCAGACTCTAGAGAATAAAAATGGGCTCCATGAGCTCATGCTCACAAAGGGACTGTCGTTCCACAGTTAGCTTAGTTAATGGACAAAAATCTGGTGACAAAACTATTTGTAATTACAATAGCCAGTTAAATTGTTTTTTCTATATCAAATAGCTTAAACCATGTAGCTTTTTTTCTCGTGGACCACTTTCAAAGTTTTATTATTTTCGGTAGACCCTCTGCTGCTGCATTTCTACTGTATTCCCTAAACTCCTAAAAAATATCACCCTAAATTGGAGGTGTTAAGAAGATAAAAAAGTAGCACATTTTCTTGTGTCCTATTTATTATAATAATACTTATGGTAATACCAAATTATAAACATTATTACAATCAACGATTGTCAAAAAATCAACAATGAACTCTGAAATGTAAATCAACAATAAAAATAGTCATACTTTTAATAAGACGGCACATGGGCGGCACTTTGCAAGTTTCGACATGTGGTGTACACTCTTGTACTATTATCTATTGTTCTATTCAATTCTGCATTTGAACTGAGCCTCGGATATTTTTGAGTACCAACCTAGTGAATGATGTTACCTGCCTACGTTGATCGGTAAATCCAAGCCAAAACGTTTGTTCTTTATTATGAAAACCAGAAAATATTTCGTGGACTCCCGCTTACAACTTGTGAACCCCTGTTTTCTTTTCACATCTATGTGAACCCTCGTGTGGTCTCCTATGTACCACTGAGCGTCCACTTGGACCACTTTGGGAACCTATGACTTAAGCAATAAATTTACTAAATGACTATAGAAAAGTAAAAATTTATTATTTCATCCATAACTGCAACTATACAGCAATAAAGCTCTTCTCCATTATGAATAAATATTTGTTAATTTCCTTAATGAGAGTTATTGTTTTAAATATCATTAATATTTTGTTGGGAAATGCTTAGTTTCAAATTCTCCAGGCATGGTATTTAATAATTATTTTATAGAATGAAAATCAATAATATCGATATAATATCAAATTATCGATATAAAAGACAACAGCAAGAACAAAATCTATTTCCTATAAATTACATAAACGGTCTGATGGAAGCATTTTTGAACAATCTCAGCACAAAATACCTCAAATAATATTCAAATTGTATTTAGCAACTTTATCCTGATATGAATGAAATAAAATAAAAATCATGTACGAAGCATCTCAGTTCATGAAATATTCGAAAATAATTCATCCATCGAAGCAAAATTCGAAGAATTGTTAAAATAAGTGGAAAAAGTGAACTTACAGATCATGAGATTTTGTCAAATTTCTGATTAAAAGTGATGAACACACTAGAACCACAATCGAATTCAAAATAATTTATCTGACAATGTATTATTCCTTTCTTATAATAATTCACTGATATTCTTGTGAATGCAACAGTAATCCATAATGATACGAATAAACAGTTTAATAACTATTGTATGACGGGAATATATATATATATATATATATATATATATATATATATATATATATATATATATATATATATATATATGTATATATATGTATATATATATATATATATATATATATATATATATATATATATATATATATATATATATATATATATATATATATATATATTTGTTTGTTATATATTTTTTCTTACTTGCATTTCCATTCATTTTTTTATGTGTTTACTGTAGTACATTCCTCGATTGGGTGTCCTAGAATATGTCTTCGTTACACCAAGTCATCACAGAGTTCATCATGGTAAGTCCTAATTCGATAATGTTATAGTCATTATCTGGTGATGTTATATTTTGTGTAAAGTTAGAATCCTTATTTGGTAATGTTATAGTCCTTATTTGGTAATGTCATATTTTGTGTCATGTTATCTTTCTTGGTAAAATTATATTTCGTGTAATGTTATTGTCCTTATTGGGTAATGTTACATTTTGTGTTATGTTATTGTCCTTATTTGATAATGTTGTATTTTGTAATGCTATAGTCTTTATTTGGTTATGTTATATTTTGTAATGTTATAGTCCTTATTTGATAATGTTATAGTCCTTATTGGGTAATGTTATATTTAGTGTAATTCATAGTCCTTAATTAGTAATATCATATTTTGTGTCATGTTATCTTTCTTGGTAAAATTATATTTCTTGTAATATTATAGTCCTTATTGGGTATCGTTACATTTTGTGTAATGTTATTGTCCTTATTCGGTAATGTTGAATTTTGTAATGCTATATTCCTTATTTGGTAATGTTGAATTTTGTAATGCTATAGTCCTTATTTGGTAATGTTATATTTTGTAATGTTATAGTCCTTATTGGGTTATATTTAGTGTAATTCATTGTCCTTATTTGGTAATATTTTATTTTGGGTAATGCTATAGTCCTTTCTTGGAAGCGTTTTTATGTTACATTAAACTTAAACTGATTAAAAATTTGCTTATATTTTCGTACTTTATTAGTAATTTATAGAAATTTTTTATTAGTATATCTACTATAAAACATGTGAAGTAATTGTGTCATTGATTAACCTACAACTCCATAGAGTGTCTTAGAATATATCTTCACTACTCGAACTTATCACATAGCTCATTATGTTTATGGATGAATAAACTTTAATTTTGTAAAGATTTATTGGTATTATGACAATACCAATAAAGCTTTACGAAATAAAGATTGTCTTTTAGTATTTTAGTCTATGGAAAATCATTTTATTCGTACATATACGTGTTAAGTAAGACCTGTAAAGATTTCTGTTCTGCACTTTTTTTACAAAATAAGAGATCTTGACTAAGTGTAAAACCATAAATAGCTGTAATTATTTTTCTGATTTTTATTTAATTATATTTTAATGATTTATAATAAAGATAAAACATTGAACTTTATTCGAAAGCGATTATAAACTGAAATGAATTTAAAAGTTATTTTGGGAACGAGATGCAAAACAAGAAAATAAAAAGAATGTGAGTTGTGTTTTCTTTAATGTGATAGGTAAATAACAGCGTGGTTTACCTCTTTTTAGTGAAACAAAATCAACTACAACTAAGCATTTAATTTAATATTTTTAATATTTTGTTCAAGAATCTTTCTTACATGGCAAAGTAATAGATAAACATATAGAATAGTAATAGAAAAATATATAGGAGATATTTTTGTGATGGGGAATTTTCCAACAAAATATAGATTACGAATCCTACAATAAAAGAAAAGAAATGTGAAGTATTTAAAAAAGACGTTTATATCCCTCTTTATTATTACTGTCTCATATTTATGAAGCCTAGATTTATTATATAACTTAAGAATTGTTATTTTATTTTAATGTTAAAATTCCTTACTATTGTTATGAAATTTTTACATGTGACATTCACTGAAAAATAATATTAAATTTTCATTAGAAAACAATGTATATGAAAACTCGATGAGATAATTAGATTTTTCAGGCATACATTCATTGAAAAATATTAAAGTTTTAAGAAATACTTTGATTATTATCAAAAGATGAAATTAAAACAAGTATGTCACTTTTACTTGAAATGGGAATAATTTTGTTAACAGGTCTACAATTATTTTACTTAAATTGCTCGAGAGCTTCACATATAAATTTTCCACTATCTCTTACCAGAATAACTATTTACAATTTAAATGGAAGTTTTTTATGAATATGAATTTTGACGAATAAGCTTCAAACTGAATTTTTTTTGAATGGAAACTTTACGAAACAAAGAATGTGTCGATGTGAAATAAATCTTTTGAAAAACTACGAAATAAAATGTTCGTTCATTGAAAAAAAAATATTGGTGTTAGCAAGGTAATAGTTTTAAGATTTAAAAGAGATGGTTTGCAAATATTTCAATTATTGTTTTAAAATTCTATAAATGAATTAAATTTTTTAAAAATTGAATCGTACTGGCAGATTTAAATTAATTATAAAGCGCATGTTTTGTCTTGTCTTTTTCATTTTACTTTTTCTTCTGTTCTATTGTCAACGTGTAAATAGCTTAAATCAATGGAAAACGCAGTTTCTCAAACCGATGCTTTGGTACTTTTATAAGAAATCATTTTATCAACAAAAAGAAAGTCGACAATATTCTCAAACATTCGATAGTGAACTTCGCCTTGTTTGCTGACTATCAAAGAATACAATTTGAAAGTAAACAGCAAATTCGTCAACCAGTTGGATTTACAATGCCGTCTCAATACGATGTCGTAATCAATTATGAGTCATGTAGATGAAACATTATCTGACCTCTTATGGATATTTTAAACCAATAAGAATTGTAATTAAGTGATGTTGCCACCATCACAATTGGAATGTGAAAGCAACAACCACCTTATAGTTATAAAAAAAGTGAAAATATATACGATGTCTTAAGACAATACTATACATTATATGACACAGGTGCCGGATAATCTACAATGCCAAATTCTGAGATTGGCGATTTTTCGGCGGATTTTCTTATGTATCTGGCAACCTCGTTTTTATTACGTCATACCTATGGAGACCAATAAGAATTATGCAGAAAATTCTATTTTGGTAACCCTAGTATTTACGTCATCGCTCACGTCACGATACGTCACCTTGGCAATATTTCTTCATCGCCAAAAAAATTCAGAATTTGGAATTGTGGATTATACGGTACCTGTGCCTATTATATTCTGAAAATAAATTAAAAGAAATTAGGTCAAATATCATAAACAGGATTAGGCAACATCTTATCCAGTTCTATTACAGAAAAATGATTTGTATTATTCTAACGGAAAAAACAGTTTAGTGAGAATTTCTGATATGTTTTCTTTTGTAGGACGAAATCGAAGGTGCATCGATAAGAATTTTGGGAGCATCTTCATCTTATGGGATCGCATCTTTGGAACATTCGAACCTGAAGGAGAGGAAAAGATAGTATACGGCGTTACAAAACCTTTAAAAACATTCAGTCCTATTCACATTCAAGTAAGAAACAATAAAATTAATAATGACTAAATTTTTCTATTTTCTAGACAGTGTGATCCATGGATAGAGTTTTCTAAATATTCTTGAAAAAAGCACATAAAATATTAAATTTCGACTCACAAAATAACCTTTAAATTATTTTGACACTGTCTGTAATATTATGTCGATAAATATGTACAAGCCATACCACACCAGATTTCTAATAGATTATTTGTATAGATAATTATAGATTAATAGTTCTATTATCGATAATAGTTCTAATACAGATTAATAGATTACATACTGTTGATCCAGTTTGTCACGTTATTTTGCTGTTTTAGCTATTTTTCCGCTTTATTTTTATATAATAACTCTGTAATACCGATAAATTAACAATGGAAAAATTAGCATTATTGTAAGTATTTGAAAACTGCTAATTTTAAAATTCATCACCATGAAATTATACTTTAGTTTTCGTTTTTGTGCGTAAATCTATCTTTAGTTTCTGTTCTTCTTATTAAGAGATTTTTTGTTTCTAATAATGACAAATAATAAAAATGTTTTATGAAAAAGACGCATATAGTAGCTCGGATAAATTTATTTTAACATTCAACATTTTTTGTGTTAAAGTAAAATATAATTTTAATAACTTCTAACAATGTACTTTCGAAATGTGATTAATGTCAAGTTAAATTTGCATTAATATCTAGTAAAAACTTAAGAGCAGAAACACATTAATCTTAGGTAATTTATTTTTTAAGGTAATTAGATAATTTTCTCCCTAAAATCGAATCGAAATCGAAATCGAAACAATATTAAAACACCAAAAAGAGGTTTCTTATCCTGAAAAATATTGAAACAATCGCGAGAAACAAACAAACACACACACACACACATACACACACACACACACACGACACACACACACACACGCACACACGCACGCACACACACACGTTAGGTTGCCAATAAATGTTTTGTTAGAATTTTGTTCAAAAATATCTAATGATAATTTTATGAAATGCAATTTCTTCAATACAGGGCAAATTTATCAAGTATTTTAGTTTTCAAGGCCTCTTTTAGCAATTATTTTATTTCATTCTCAAATTTATATTCATTTATAAAAAAGCTTTTCATTTATCAAATATTTTCTCATCAAAATTCCCGAACCAGATGGCTTTTAACGAAGACGCACTTTGTAAAGAATTAAACTTATTTAATTATAGAATTTTTCACATATTTTAATGTATATCATTTTTAGAAATAGCATTCTTGGTACTATAAATTTTATTACATTGTTGCAGTGATGTAGAAAATTTTACAGCAAAAGGAAGAGTAAAATGCACATATTATTCGGTATAATCAACCATTGCAATTTTGTATTACCAAATTGATAATACAAGTATAGTATAAAAGAACTGTTCCTACCTGATTTTCATACAAAGTTCAGCACTATTTTGTCTCATGTGAATCCCGTTAAATTACTTGAACCGGAAATTAGTTAGGTAGAATTTTTCAAAAACTTAATATTCTGTTCTTTTATCCGTTTTTGTATTTTAGAAAATACACAGCATTTTATATATAAAAATATTTTCATTCTAAATCTTTATCATAAAATATTTACTCAACATAGTATCAATTTTCTCTACTAGAATAAGCAAAGAAAGTATTACAAAGAACTGATACTTTTCAAAGATCTTTTGTTAAGAAAGACTGGCTATGTAAAAATTTTATCTTTGCCGTAATTTCCTCGTACAGAAAAAGGATTACGAATTTTAAATTCTCTTTTTTCCTTTTCCTTGGCCAAAAATATACTTTTTGGGTTAAAAAGACTGCTTTTAATTTAGAGAAGGAGGGTAAATTGCTAAGATTCTCACATTATTTTTTATTCTTTAAAACTCTTAAATTTACTTTTCAAGTGAAACTATTATTTCAAAGAAATGCTCTTTTAGCATAATATCAGAATAAAGGGAAAATAAAAAAAAATATTTTAAAAAGTTTCTTTGAATATGAGGGAGAAGTTATGTTTTTTATAAGTTTTCAGTGAGGTTCAGATGTAGTTTTTAAATGAGAAATCGTATCAAATGATTAAGGATTAAATCCAAATATTTTTTCAATATATTAATATCATAGAAAAGGTTATAATTGCATTAAAAACTGATAGCTTTATCTACCAATGGTTAATAATTGATAATAAATATTAAAGTTCATTAATTGTTATAAAATTATAAAGAGTTATGAACACTGTAAAATTATTAGCTTACTGTTTATAGTGATTGTAATTTAGATATTTCTATTCTTTAATCAGATTTCGAGTTAATTAGTTAGAGTTCAAATATTTACTTATTTATATTAATATCATGTGAAAGACATATTTACATATTAACTATTATAAATCAATCAATCAATTAATCAATATTATCAATCAACTAATTAAAAATAAGCCTTAAATCAATCAGTGATAATACAGTATACTTACGTATTATCCCATCGACCAACCTTCCTCCACAGCTCAGAAACAACAGTAACGATTAGGATAACCCCCTCAAGGAGGCCTCCTTGAACATCATTTCAGCCTACAACCCTCTTCCAAACCACAGAGCAAGGAGTTCACTTGTGGCCACGACTACATACCTTTCCATAACTCTAAGTGAATTGGATAATGTTCTTAGAACTGCTTGTTCAGGAATACTATCATTGGCGCGGATGTGAATGCCCACTGCCAAATCTGGGGTTACCCCAATGATGATTCACGAAGGAAACAAGCAGTGGATTTCATCCTAGTCAATGACCTTTTTATTCTCAACTCGCAAGACTCTCCACCAACTTTCACCAATAAATTTCAACATGGATGGCCAGACTTAATGTTAGTCACGAATGCTGAAATGGCTAAAGATATTACTTGGGAAGTTTTGCACGAGGTAAGTGATCATCAATATATAAAGGTTATATTCAACAATAGAACAACCGTCTTCCAATTTAAAAGATATAAAACCAAATTTGGTGGACATGATAAATTTTGCAAACTTCTCCAGCGCCACATCACTAATCTAACCCAGTCAATTGCTAACAGCCACAATTTCACTGATCTGGAAGAAGCTGCATCGACTCTTCAAGCTACTATTACACCTTGCTGTAATTCTTGTTATAAAGTCAAAGGAACCAAACATAAGATCACCCCTACATAGGGGACACAACTTCTCCAGATCGCAAGAAAAGAACTTCGAGCCTTCAGGAGGCGTTATCAAAGGGCCCCAGCACAAGATAAAGATGGGTTATATCAACAGTATAAGGAAACATGTCCAATTTACACTAAGCAACTTAGAAGCACAAAAAAAGAAAAAAACAACTGGAAGGAATTTTGCAGTGCTGCAAGCTCTCCGTATGGCAAAGTTTATAAGGCAATCTTCAAAGAGCTCGTTCCACCTTCACATCTCTTTGTTGATTCTACTGGCAGCCAAAAGAGTAGTGACCTGGAAATATCAGAAAATATTCTAGCCAAACTATTCCCCACCACTCACAGCCAAGCTTTTGTTTCAAATGTAACTGCGACAGATGACGTCCCCTTCAGCAAACAAGAAATAGTGAGAGTTATTAACACCTTAAGAAAAGGCAAAGCACCAGGCTTCGATGGGATTGAAAATATTAATATTCAAACCATCAACAGGTCATTCCCCAACAAGCTGCATAGTTGGTTCAACAAATGCTTGTCGCTTTCCCATTTTCCTCGCTGCTTTAAGGTTGGAATTATTATTCTATTCTACAAAGACAAGTCTAATGTCAGCTCCTATTAACCTATCTCCCTCTTACCAACTCTTGGTAAGAGACTGTCTTTTCATTTGAAAAATCACAGCTTCTTCCATGAAAACCAATTTGGCTTTAGACAAGGTCGTTCTGTTGATGATGCCCTCTTGACACTCACCAAGAAAAACCAAACTCTTCATAGCCAGAATCTCCCCACTGCAATTATCACAATAGACATAAAAGGCGCCTTTGACAATATAAACCATTATAAACTTAAGCAGCAACTCTGTGCCACCAATAGCTCGGCCAATATTACAAACCTCCTAATCAACAACCTTAACGACAGAACGGTCCTACTACCAACTAATATGGGCCTTGCCTCTAGAAGCCAATCCATAGGGTGCCCACAGGGGTCTTGTAGTGGCCCAATTCTTTGAAATCTTGTGGCAGATGCACCTTTGAAATTCAACTGGGGCAATATTGGCAAAGATGTTGACACGAACAGCTAAATTCACCTTGTAGCCCATGCGGACGATTTTACGTTGTTGGCGCCAAAAGTGAAAAGAAGCTAGGAAAGGTTTCAATTCTAGCCCTTACACATTTCAAGCGTGGGCTGATGAAAACCATCTATATATTTCCCTGGAGAAAAGTAAATTCATGCTCGTTGCGAAACTCAAATGAGGCCCACAGATTCTTTGGGGAAACCTAAGACTAAAAAAAGCTAACCATATCAAGCTGCTAGGAGTAATCTTTGATAAAAAAAACTTAACTTTAAAAATCATATCATCTCCCAAGGCAATAAAGTGCTACTTCTGCAAAGAAAACTACGCAGAATTGCAGGCATTGAATGGAGCATTAACCAACATTACCAGATAATGCTCTACAAGACAGCCATTGAACGCATGATCTGCCATGGTGCTGCCGTTTTGGGAACTTCACTCACATCTAAGACATCTCAAAAGCTCTCATCCATTCAAAGAAAGTTCCTTCTCAGCATCACTGGAGCCTTTAGAACTACCCCACCTCAGCCTTACAACTCATTACTGGTCTTCCCTCCTTCATCTGAAAGTCGAAGCAGAGGCAAAGCTCATCAACCTCACTAGGGCAGGAGTTCAGTGCCTAGAACCTCTTCTCTCCTTATCATCTGATGTTGAGGTGAAACTAAGTCTGGATACAAATCATCCTGGTCTTTTCAATATCAACACGTTCATCACAATAGACGAAGAGGCAACCCCTCTTCAGTTTTTGCCGGACACTCTACACATATTTACAGATGGATCAAAACTTGAAGATGGAGTAGGCACAGCTTTTGTTGCCTACCTAAACAACTCTAAAATCCACACATGGAAGCAGATACTCCGCAACGCGAACTCTGTTTTCAAGGCAGAGGTAATTGAAATCAAAGAAGCTGTTAAGTTTGCAAAAAGGCAACATCTTCCGGTAACTATTTAGTCAGATAGTCAGGCAGCACTTAAATCTATCTGCAACCCAGCATCAACAAGCCCATAGATCGCTCTGTCCAAGCTGAATTAGTTAATTTCTTGTCCATCCATTCTAAAATGGATTAAGGCCCATGACTGGAACAGAACACAACGAGGAAGCTGATAAGGAAGCGAAGAGTGCAGCCTCATCCTCACTCCGGCCTCTCATTGTTCCACTCCCACGCTGCCATCTCAAACAAGAATGTCAGAAATGGATTCTTGTTAATTGGCAACAAAGCTGGAAGGATGCCAATACAGGGCGCCTTATTCATGAGATGGAACCTTCTGTCTCAATGAAGCATTAAGCTGGACAAGAAATGAAATTCTATTTATGTCTGGCCATGGCCCTTTTCCTTCGTACTTCCATTGAATGAACCTGGCAGCCTCACCTAATTGCACTTGTGGAGATATTGGTCATGTCCAGCCACCAGATGGATAGTGGTGTGGAAAAAAGCAATCCTGAATAACAAGATTTCCAGGAGAAAGCTGAGCCAACTCGTGGATTTTCTAATAACTCAGGAATGCCTTTTTACTTGGTTCCATGATGACACCAGCAAGTAACTACTCCTCCAACCCTGTGTCGTATCAATCCTCTTGCCTCACCCATTTACCTAAAACTCTGCCTTACTTTGTATAGATCTTCATATCTTACACAAATTTTGTAATTTATCCCCTATTTCTCACTTAGTTTGTAACGCAATCAACATTTGTTAATATTCATGTAATTCACTAACCAGTTTTTTTACTTAGTATAATATTGTTTTATTACTCCAAAAATTTTTGATACATACTTGTTGATTTTACGTAATTATTTGTAATGAATTGTTAGCTTAATTTGAATTGTCCATAGTGTGGTAGTATTTGAGAGCTCGGGGTTGCAAAATTGGGGTTCTTCTGTAGCGGCTCCGTTTTTCTCTGCAGTGGCTTCCATCATTCTGGTATGGCTCATTTGAGCTGGTTACAGGGAGGTTCACTGGTGTAAACGTAAACAATAATATTGTAACTTTAGTTCCGATATGTTTCTTGGATACTATGATTTTCGGGGTGAGATTCTTTGAATAAGTACGCATTAAATTTAACATACATATTCATAGAATCGCCTTAAGGTATAAGTTTAATACAACACTCAGATATATATTACAGTGATATTAACTGATAAAGAAAAGCATTGAATGATATTTACACAAACCATTGTAACTAAATAATTGTAGAATGATTTTTTGGCAAAAAGATGAGAAAGGAAAAATAAAGAAGTTGACGCACCTAACGATTGATATTGTTTCCTTAGTATTTAGAAAATATATAAAATCAGCTACAATAAAGCACTTAAAATTTATAAATAGGCTTTGATTAGAATTTGCTCTGGAATCCTTCACGCGTAAAACAAATAAGAATAGAAAAAATGGAAATAGACTGAAGATTGCTTGAAAATAGTAATGAACGACTAATTATATATTTTTAATAGCAGATTTTATCTTCTATTAAAAATATATAATTAGTCGTTCTGAAATTTTAGATTCTGATAATTTTAGAGCGTTTGGATTGCTTTTAAAGCTAAGTTTAAAGGACACGTCATTTTTAAAGCTAAATTTAAGAGACATGGCATTTATAAACGTCATTTTGAAGTATTTTCAATTTTTTTTAGGAAAATGAAAGAAAAAAAAAACTGATTGATTTTTTATATATTACCTTTTAACTTTTATCCGTTGAACGAAATAAGTATATATTAAAGTCTATATCACCAAAAATTTTAAAATATTGAAAATTTCTAAGCGGTATACTTGTCTGTAAGGATATGTGTCCTTACAGACAAGGATTTATGGATTTAATCTATATAAGATATTTAGTCATTTAATTTTACGCAGGAAAAACAGTAACAACAATATTGAATATTAATAAGAGATTTTCGGTATCTATATTTCCAATGAAATATATAATCCGACTAACCACAGTAAAAAGAAAGAAACGCAGATTGTAAATTTTAATCAGAGAGAATGTTTGCGTCAAAAATGCAAGGAAGGAATGAAGAATATTGCAGTATATATATAATCTATGAAAACAGTCCAAAAAATTTGATAAAGGTGTCCAAATCACCAAAAATCTTGCCAAAAGGTCGCCAAATCACTAGAAATATTGTTTTTAACGCAGAGTAAGCCTAAATTGTACTGTCCAAACCTGAGTACATCAGATCTGTTTGAGATATATTAAGACAAATACAAGTAAAATTTATAAATCTATATCAGTATTGAATAATAAAATTTTTCTATAAATATATATCTCGTATTTTAATTCTTTTAATTGTAGTATTTAATTATATTGTTTTCTAAGTGGATTTTTTTCTTTTTTAAATATATGCATTTGTTCATGCTTCAAATGTATGCGTTCGAAGAGGTTGGTATATAAGAAATGTCTCTAAACCTAGTGTAAGTTCTTTATCGATAATAGAATAGTTTTCTCTCTTTGATCCTTTAAACTATCAACATTTTTTACACAAGAATTATCTGAGGACTTACGTAAATCAAAATGTTTTACATAGAACAGCAACTACTGATCTCATCCAGTTTTAAATAAATTGGCTGCGTAAGATTTACATAAAATTTTTTTGACCTAAGATTATTTTGAGAACAAAGTAATACACAGTCATGCAATCATCCATTGTAATTGGTAAATCAATATACCTCAAAACGTGAATGTATTTAAGTAGTTTACGCAACTTATGTTGGAAAAAAAAATCACATTTTAATTATCATTTCCCAATATATTTTCGTCATTTGTAAAAAATATTTAATACCTTTTTACAGACAAACGTATTACAAACCATCTGGAAGAGGTTTTGGGCTGTAGATGGCTTGGCTAATAAATTGTCTACCATCTTCAAAGGTCCTGGATGGATTCCCGGAGGACCATGGCTTGGAAAGTTAGAGGATATTCCAGAAGTAAAATTACTTTTATTTATGATTCTGTTTCAAAATATATTTTCCTAAAAATACATTATAAATTATCTCTGCATTACAAAATATGTGGTCTACTGCTTAATATCCTTTACTTTTTTAATTATTATATGTCCTTTGGAAACTAATGAATTATCTCTCTAATTTATTGTTTGATCAAGAGTATAGTTACATTTCTGGATTTATTTTTGGCATGTCTTTGGATGTATGTTGTTCAGAGAAAATATTTTAACATCATCTCTTGGGATGATTGCTTTGACGGCTTCAAAATTTATTCCCCTGACACGGTTATATAGTACTTTATTTATGAAACGATCTATAGGTAGACAATAATCCGTGGCAGAAGTTAAAAAATATCCTTAAAGTTAAATTTAACCTTTGGTCTGTTTATCACGAGGTATCCAATGAATGGGTCAATTTCTCACTCTAGTATTGTAAATAAGCAAGTATAAAATTATTGAAGATTTAATTTATCGCCGTGAGAATATATTTAGTTTACTTCAATATACATTTCTTGTAAAACTTCTAAGGAGTTTGTGATTAGAATAATCTTTTTGTTTCACAATTCGAAAATCAATGACTCATTACTTTTGCAACGAAGTTGAAAGGGATTGCCAAATTCAGGTCAGTATACTTCACGGTGATTCGTCACGGTTTGTTTTAAATGACAAATTATAATTTATTATTATGAAGTACACACACCTGTTTTGACAGACTTTGTGAAGACCGTGAAACATGCAATTTTCATGGTTGTAATGATGTGTCAGCTGTTGTCTCTTGCATTGAAAGTACTCCACAAATGGCCTTATTTCATACAATTTTCTTTTATGGAAGATTTTAGATTAATGAACATTTTGAAAGCTCTAATTTTTTACTTTTCATGTTTTTAACCCTTTTCTAGCTAAGCTGTGTATAAAAGTGATTTAATTTAAATCATATTTTTTAAAAATCATATTTTACAAAACGATTATTTCTTATTTGTTTACATAGCCTTTCTATTATGTTTGTCTTGACTATGCATATATTTTTGCATTTATTTTTCTCTCTGTTTCATAATAGCAAAATCATACAAGTATGGCTTCGTTGAATATTTTGAAAGTGGAATGTTTGCAATTACCACACTCTCGCATTCCTACCGCTCATTGGTGAACCAATCACAATGGTTGAACAACCGACAATAATTCATAATAAAGTTTTTTTGATTGTGGTGACCAACAATTTAGAGTTATTAGTAGTTATATATTGATCACCAAGAAACTGACTGATATATTATTGGTGAACCCATAGTATAAACATATAATAATCAATTAATATTAAACTGGAGAGTGTGTCTCTTCAATTATATTTACAAATTAATGTAATTTTGATCAAGCGCTGAGGATGGTACCTACTTTGTCACTTTTTATTCCTCACAAAGTCTTCTAGATCACGTTAGTGAAAGAATATTAGGCTATCTATGTATGCATCAGATGAAAATCTAATACCTACAAAGCGGTTGTTGTTGCACCAGCATGTTTCCTTTTACCTAGACCTGAGTTGGGCTCTACCAGTTAGACAAAAACAGTCTGGCAGAATCTTCTTGATTTTGAAGCAGGGACCAAGCAGAAGACACTAATACTTGGTCTGTCATCCCCAGAGGTATCATTTCATCTGGAGGACATTGCGACCACGAAATGTTTAACATGCCCCAGCCGAATTTAGAGAACACAACGGATCTTCGGTTAAGCTGGGATTGGGTGTTAAGCTAATAGAAATATCTACCTTCCGATAAAGAAAAAGACATGCTAACCAATCAAGACACCGCAACCAAACATAGATTACGGTGCTAGTACCAGACTATGGTCAAGTGACGAGGTCACACCTGAGCTGGCAACCTCCTTTCCACATCCACGACACACCAGCGGAGGGACTTTGGACATCACAAATGAACGTGGACTCGCCCCCAACCCACGGAGTTCCAGCAACCCAGCGAGGCTCCGAATCTGGAGATCATCTATCGGATATCCGATGTGGATATCTGATAGATGAACATGAAATCAATAGAAGGAAATTGTATTTTTCTTTATATCTCGTTTGCACTTCACAGTTAAAGTGCTTAAGACTCCACTAAGCCTTTTGTGGTAGTAATTTGTAATTTAGGTAGGTCGGAACTGAATTAACTTAAATTAGTTTCACGAATTTATTAAAGTACCTTTCAACTGGCTCTTTGCTGTCTTGGTCTCTACTAATGTTATCAGATCTTGAAATTTTTGAAGCCGATAAAAATAAAAGGGAAACAAAAAATTTTTAAAAAATGATGAAACAGAATTAATTAAAAGGCTTTAGTCCAAGCACCACAAAACTGTCATTTGTTTTTGAAAAGAAATATATTTGTCAACTTTAGTCTTGATTTGTACTTTAACTTCAATATAATATTATTCTACTACAATATTCGATTTGTCTCATTTGAGTTATCATTACCATAAATACCTTCATTTTAATCTATAAATATTTTAAAGGAGTGTTCAACTGCCAGAAATTCAAATGTATGCATGTAATTATAATATCAAAAAACGCAAAAAATAAGCATAAAAATCAACTTCAAGAATAAAATAAATACTGCTTTCAGTTAAATCAATTTAACTTTAAGCAGATTTAAGTAGTGCAGTGTGAATGAAATGTATCTGTTATCAAAACTAGTCATGTAAATTTTGATTTTTCTAATTTGACACACACACACACACACGCACGCCCACCCGCCCGCTCTCACGCACGCACACACACATATTACGAACGAATAAAATTCAAGATTCCATATTTTTGTTGTGATCTTAATTACTTTCTTTTAAATTTGCAACGTGTTTAACATTAATCTTATAGCAAATGCAATTATTTTTATCAATAAGGAAGAATAATTTGTTTTCAAATTAATTTTTTCATTTTACAAGTTTAAAAACAGATATAACAAAGAAATTTTAATCGTGTCTTTTGAGAAATAGATTTTGATTTAAAACATAAAAATAATTTTTGTTCTAAGTAAAATTCTAGGATGTTATGGCTTTGAGAATATAATTTCTACAACTTATTTTAGTTTTACCCAAAGGGATATGGCAAGAGCATTGAATTATCGTATTTTCCTGTATATAATCGACAGTGGTATATAATCCGGGAGTCTTTTATTCGTGAGAAAGAAAACTAAGCGTCCCATAATCTGGAGCGGAGTATAATCAGGGGTAATTTTTTCGGCGACATTAGTCCAAAAGATTTACTGCTGATAATGTAGTGTCACAAAAAAATAAATTAAAAAAAGCAAACAGTATAATTAAAAATATAATAAATTGTACAGAAAAAACATTTATTATGGAAAACATCTGTTACAATCCACTTTATCGCCAAGTATGAGATGAAAGCACCAAATCGATAATCAAAATGATAGTTCCGAATATATTTTAGTAAACTTATTAATTTGGAATTTTTAACAACTTAAAACAAGGTTAGACATTATTAAAAATAAAATACATTTGTTTTGTTTTTGTTAATAATTAAATAAAAGAAATTGATGGTTTTCAAACTTCGCATTGGACGTATTTTTTCTTTTGTACTGCGCATGTTTTGCTTTTCATCTGACATTTACACATTTGTCGCCATTTTCTTAATTGCCTTTTCCATAGCTTTTAGTTTAAAATCTGCTACGTAACTTATATGCTTTCACTTCCACATGACTATATACGAACTTGACGATTTTCAGAACGAAACAGCTCAGATAAAGACAAAATTTAAAATGACGTTAGACAATAGCAACTGCAATTTCTTTCCGAACAATCGAATTCGTTCTTGAATGTAATTGGATAAAACTAATTAAAATTGGAAAAAAAAATTAGTCAATTCGTGGCGCCATCTGTTATTTATTTTATAAAACATAAATGCCCTTTCTTTCATAACTTTACTGTAAGCTTTTACCTACGGAGAACGATTTTCATTAGATTGTCCTCCATTGCTTATGGTGTGCACGACGAAATTCGAAAAATTTTCTGATACACAATCCACGGATTATATGCAGGAAAACACGATAACCAAAATATTATTTTAAATATCGCACAAATTTTTCTATTTATGATCTTCTTTTAAAATCTGTATTCAGTTGATTTAAGCTTGAAGAATGATGGTTAAACAATTATGTTAAATTAATTTTTTGACTTATGTAAAAAATGTTTTCTTGTTTTGAACACACGAAAATAAAATTGGAGAAGAATAAAATTTCATTTCTTGTTTGTAAATAGTATTATGTATTAATACAATATAAGACAACTATTTTTATACTTGTTTTGAAAATGGAATCAACTAATCTATCATCTATTAAACTATTCAAAAGTTATGATTTATGTTGTGGTGAAAAGAAATTTGCATTTATCAACTTTTAATAACATAAGTTGTTATTTGAATATAATGACCAATAAAAGTTACTCGAAAATTAAATTAACAATGTACACAATTCATATCCTCTACGTTCCAAAAACTCAGTAAACTTTTTTTGCTTTCATTTTAGCCGAAAGAAGACGAAAAAAAGTACGACCCAACGATTCCAAAGTGGTTAGAGCTTTACATTGCCTTGCATACGGCTGTCCTGGTGATTGGGTACTTGCTAATTATTCTCTATATCGAGGTTAGTATGGATAGATATTATGTGGTATATATATTGTACAGAGTTTCTGATTGAGAATCGATAATCTCTTAAAAATCATAAGACTTTTATTCGTGTCAATTTCAACAAGATACAGGAAATTCGAGCTATAGAAATCACAAAGGCACAGCTCAAACTCAGCTAATGCAATAAGAAACAGCTTCCACACACAGAAATCTCGACTACCTGTGGCAGATATCAGCTTCTATGCACTAAACAAACATTCAATATTTATTGTCTTCACTAACTAATTTTTCTATGCGGGGCTGCGCTATTTATACCTGACTTGGTTTGAAAAATCTAAGAGTTTTACCAGGTTTCTTGAAGATTCTAGGCTATCTCGCTAAATATTGGAAATAGAGTTTAAGTAATGAAATTTTCCAGAAATATCAATTTTTTGCCAAGTAATCGCCAAATTGCCAAGTATCTCGCCAAAAAAAGCGTCAAGTAACTAAATCGCTAGAAATATGCCGATATTTCAGATCTGTCTGAGACAATCAAACACACACACACACACACACACACACACACACACACACACACACACACACACACACACACACACACACACACACACACACACACACACACACACACACACACACACACACACACACACACACACACACACACACACACACACACACATTTGATTGTTTTATGGGTTTTCTCTCTTGGTGCTTGTGAATATTGTTCAATCTGTATGAAAATTTCTCAAGAAAAGCAAAATGAATGCGATGTTCAAATGCCTTAAGCCCCTGTTACATTAGAGTTGCCGATATTATCAGTATATATATATATATATATATATATATATATATATATATATATATATATATATATATATATATATATATATATATATTTCGTTCTATATTCGTCCATAATATTACAGATTTTTTTACAACAGCTACGCAGTTGAAATTTGTACATTATTTTGTTTTCGCCAAGTTACATGCCAAATGAAATTTATTGGCTTTATAAGTTGCCGAAAATCAACAACTTTTTTGTGCATGCAGCAACAACTCGGGCAAATCATATCGCCAATGATTTTAAAAACTGATCAAGTTTTGTCTTCCTTTCGCCAAGCGGAGATAGTACAAGAAATGGTTGTTTATTTTAATTTAGTTGTCCTAATTCAGTGTTAACAAACAATCTTGAAGTTGTAAATTTTTAAACAACAAATTTAGATATAGAATGGATATATTAATTACAATATAAAAATTTAACTGCTTTAAAATTTGATTACTTTGTAACGAATATTTTATAATTCAAATTATTTTGTTTAAATAATTTGAAAGTATTGCCAAATATTTATGCAGATATTCATAATAGGATAAACTTTATATAATAAAAATGTCATGCAAAATTTAAAACTTTATTTTGGAATATAATGAAGAAAATCCCAAAATTTAGTATCATTAAAATATCGTATATTTGCTATATATATATATATATATATATATATATATATATATATATATATATATATATATATATATATATATATATATATATATACTTCATGTTATTTTTAATTAACATAATTTAAATTTTATACAATTTGAAACCTAAAAATTTTAATTTAAAATTGTAAAAAAATAACATTTTTATAAAAGATGTACTATTTTTTTTGCCATTGTTGACATTATTAGTTTTGATTGATGTTTTCAAATAGAATTACTTTAAAACCATGTTAATATTTTATCTGATAATCTATGTAACTAAAATAAAGTTAAAACATTGTATTGACCAGACTTGTTGAAATTTGAGCTGTAACGTCACGTAATGTTAAGTCTTCGGGAGTTGTTCAAACTGAAATATCGGCAACTCTAATGTAATAGTGGCTTGAAAGAGCTTTTTGGTTGCTAAACGTCTACTACTCGATCTCAAATAAAAAAAATTCTCAGATATAATAAGTTAAAACTTATCAATAAAGCTTATATTTAGTAAGTTAAGCTTATTAAATAAGTTTAAGCTTATCAAAACAACTACACTCATGATGCTTAATACAAATGGCTACTATTGTTCACATGTAGTAATGTGTGTGTGAATACAATATTATATTTTTTAATAATCTCTTTCGCATAACTCTTAATACAATATTCAGTACGAAGATTTCCCCAAAATATAAAATGCTTCGCCAATATTTGTAATAAAATTGCAAATTATACAAAAAAGACAATATATAGTTATTATTTCATTCATGTTATTATCCTAATGAAAAATTTTTATTAAGGTAATAATATTGTTAAAATAATTGATGTAAGCAAAACATATAATGTTTGAAAAACTGAAGTCAAATAAAAATGAAGGAATAACTCATCTCATAAGAGACAAACACAGACTTATGACACAAGACAAAAAATTAAATAAACACTTGGCGACGGAAAATTTCTAAAAGGTTTAATTTATTTAAAGACAAAATTGTATTTCAGACTGTAATTTCTTATTTTAAGCAAAGGAGAAAAGTAGCTTGACACACACACAAGCTCAGACATAAATAACTAAAAACCAGTATTATCCTCTATAAATTAATCTCCTTTTGTCAAGTCCATAAATTGAGAAGTACATGCAATCGATGTTAGATTTAGAAATGTACTTCCACAGAAAGGCATAAAGTCGCCTAGGAAGTTTTCGACGGCATAGTAAAAAAGAAACATCAATGGGATATATAATGAAATTGAAACTGATTGATAATGATATTGATATAATAGATAATGAGAGAGAGAGTGAGAGGGAGAGAGAGAGAGAAATGATCATCCAACTTTAAGCTAAAATTTGTGCCTCCAAGTCGAATAAAAATTTCGATGGACACTGATAATGCAATATTTGAGTTACATTAAGTATGAAGAAAGTTGCTTATTTAAAAAAATAAATGGTTATATAGCATATTAGTACAAAATATTTAACTTCAATATCAATTTTGCATGTAAATAAGCATATATTTTTAAGATATTGTATGATTTAATAACTGCTTCCCATTTATTTTTTCCTTTGTGTAATATTTTAAGTTAAATATGAAATTATACTAAAAATTTTAAAATCAGAATGATATATAATAATTTGTAAACTATTAGCCAAAAATCTGTTTGCGCGATCTAACACCATCATTTGTGTTTAGACAAATAAATCTAGTTTGTAAAAAGAAAATTATATAAATATAGTAAATGATGTTAAAAATAAGGATTCTGTGCTAAAAGTTGCTAAAGAGAAACCCGACCTACAAATACCTCATTTTTCGTTGGATGATTGCTTTTCATCATATGGATTAGATAAGGAAAAGGGATCCAGACAATAAAAATATTATATAGCATAATCCCTGTTTTGTTCTTTTGACGCCAAGACTGATAGAACAGGAACTTATAGGCTATATGGGTAATACTACTAGTAATATGAGTAATTTTTGTGGGCACAGAGAAAAATTATTTTTATGGGTATAATATAGTTCTAATAGGACTATTATGTAAAAACAATTACAACATTTTTTTGGAACTTTACTATCTCGAATACAAATACAGTCACTACTATTTAAATAATAATAAAGATTAAACTATGTAACTAATTCCAACTGTATCAAATAATCAAATGTATTTATATACACTACTGGCCATTAGAATTGCTACATCAGGAAAGCGGGACACCACACACGTGAAATTTGCATGACAGGTAGAACTTGCTGTGATATGCAAATGATTAGATTTTCAGCGCATTCATACAAAGCAGGCGACAGTAGCGACATCTAGAATGTGTATAAAACCAGTTTGGTTTGGTTTGCTTGTCGCTCAACGGTCAATTTTTTGCACACGAGGGCTAATTAGACCGGGACTTACGGCTTAAAGTGGATTCCGAACCACTACAAACATCCATGCCCAAGGTGGGATTCGAACCCACGAACTGTTGAACCGAAGGCAAGAGCGCTAACCATTCGGCTGCCAGCTCGGCGTATAAAACCAGAGATTTGACAGCAATTTTCTCATACTCAATTTCCGTTTCAACGTTGTTTTCGGCAAAGAAAGTTGTTGTAATGCCTCGTGTAAGAAGAAGAAATGCCTATCAGCACGTGTCTGACTTTGATCGAGGAAGTATTATAGCCTACCGGGATTGCGGTTTATCGTACCGCAATATTGCTGCTCGCGTCGGTCGAGACCCAATGACTGTTAGCAGAATATGGAATCGATGGGTTCAGGACAATCATATGGAACGTCATGCAGGATCTCAACGACCCCCCATCACTAACAGCAGAGAAAATAGACATCTTATCCGCATGGTCACAAGGGATCGTACAGACACGTCACGAACCCTGAGTCGAGAAATGGAGTCATTTGCAAGGCAACAAGTTTCTGCTCGAACAGTTCGACGATATTTGCAGCAGCATGGATTGTCTGCACGGCGTCCATGGCTTCGGCTACCATTGACGCTGCGTCACAGACAGGAGCGCCTTCAATGGTGGAATCAGTGACGAACCTGGACGCGGGAATGGCATCACGTCATCACAGATGAATGGCATCACAGATGAATGGCATCTCAATGGCATCACAGATGAATTTCCGTTTCTGTATACAGGACCATGATGGCCGTATCCGTGTTTGGAGACATCGTGGAGAACGCGCATTGCCGGCTTGCATTGGACATCGCCATACTGGCCCATCTGCTGGAGTGATGGTATGGGGTGCCATTGGATACACGTCTCGATCACCTCTTGTTCACATTATCGGCACTTTGAACAGTAACCGTTACATTTCCGATGTGTTAAGGCCCGTGGCTCTGCTCTATCTTCGAGGCCTCCTTAATGCTTTGTTTCAACAGGATAATGCACGACCGCATGTTGCCCGTACTGTTCTGAACTTCCTTGATACAGAACAGGTTCAACTGTTACCCTGGCCAGCACGTTCTCCTGATCTGTCACCAATTGAGAACGTGTGGTCAATTGTTGCCGAGCGATTGGCACACCATCACTCACCATCCACTACTGTCGATGAACTGTGGCATAGTGTTGAAGCTGCATGGACTGAGAACCCACGTACATGCCATACAATCTTTGTTTGACTCTATGCCTAGGAGGATAAATGCTGTTATTGCAGCCAGAGGTGGCTGCTCTGGGTACTGATTTCTCAAGATCAATACATCTAATTTCCTGTAAATCTAATCACGTGTTCTTTCCACTATAATGTATGTGACCAATAAATATCGTTCTGTTATTTGCATTCCTTCTTGGTGTAGCAATTTTAATGGCCAGTAGTGTGTGTGTGTATATATATATATAACAAAGGATATCTAACTATCCGCAGAAACATTGCAAATATTAAGTGCAGTTACAGATAAAGTTACTCTTTTTAATACAAAATAACAAAAGGAGTGCGCAGAATAAAGTTGCCATTTTAACCATATCTCATACACTTAAAAGTCTTAAAAATCAAAGAAACTATAATTGTGTTAATATAAATTATTATTTCAATTGCTAAATATCGAAAAAGTGGAAGAAACTTTTGAATTTTCATAAAAATAAATTTTGTCAATGTCAATTCACATAAGGAGTACTCCCATTTCTAGTAAAAAGAAAATAATGGAAGTATAAGAGAATTGTTATATTTTTTCATAGAATGTACTAAAATTTGCAACCAATCCACTTGAATTAAAAATTAGTAAGAATTCCACAGCTAGACATAATCTATGGGTATTTGTATATAATTTATAATTAAAAAGTTTTTCGATACAATGAACCCCACAGAAGCCATTTTGAATTTTTAAAAGCAACGGTTTTTTTTAAAAAATTTATTTAATTTGTATTTTGTAATTATACATTTTTTATTATATTATTTCTTGCTTTTACACTGTGATTTTAATTTTACTATTTATAGGTGTTTTTGTTTTTTTTATTAATATTTTAATTTTACTTGGGTTCACGAAAAGATAGATTTTGTGTAAGAGAGCAAATGTCAAATATTTTGGCGCAGTTTGTCCATTTTGGATCTTGCGCCATAAAACCCTACCATCCAACCAAGTATTTGATAAAAAAAATCAAAATCTGGATTTACTATCCTCTTTTTATTTTCAAATTCTTGAAAACTGATACTCTTGCGCGAGTTGGGTTTTATTTTTCTACTGCATATAAAAAAAAAATTGAAAAACACTCGTGATACAAAATGCATATCACAGATAATAATAAGAAAAATTTTTTTTAAACGAATGACTAAATATTTTTATTCAATTTCTCAGAAATTTTTTATGTAAATAAAATATTCAAATTATTCAATATTTTTTTATTAGGCTTATTTAAATTTTTCTTAGGCTTCGTTCTTGTTACTTTTACAGCCGTCTTTTTTTCTAAAAATTGATTTGAACTATAAGTTCATTTTTTCGATGTTTATTTAAGCATTTTGCAACACAGTTCATTCACTTGTTTTTTTTATCTTCTGGAGATTTGTTGAGCATTTTCTAGAAACATTTTAAAGTTTATGACGAAGAACTTTGCAATTATTTTTCATCATAGTAAATAAAAAAAAATAAAGTAAAATAAATACTTAATATTTTTATTCTTATGTTACATGATTATTTAGGAAAAATTCGTTATCCTGAATGAAGCGGTTTGGTTTGTTCGTCGCTCATTTTTTGTGCGCGAGGGCTAATTAGACCGGGACCTACGGCTTAAAGTGGATTCCAAACATCCATGCCGAAGGTGGGATTCGAACCCACGAACTGCTGAACCGAAGGCAAGAGCGCTAACCATTCGGCTACCAGCTCGGCCTTAAATAGAGCGGATTTTGCATTATTCGAATTCCGTGTCTTCAAAATGATCGGTTATTGAGTGTTGACTGGCTGTTAAAATAAATTAATTTATTAGATTAAGTGATAGTTGTTGTATCGAGATTATTTAATTGCTTCCAAAATATTTCTTTGTGCATATATATTTTCCACAGAGATAAGTAATATAAAAAATTAATGAAAATTTAAAATTAATTGAAGAAATAAAGCCGTGTAATATATTTCGTGTAAAAAACCATACCATCATTTTTTACTCTCCAACTTTTGTGCCACCCTGACCAATAGTCTCTTTGTCTTCTTATACTAAGCCACTGTAATTTATAAATGTACATTGGGTGCATATGCACTACATCACCAAAGTTATCTTAACCACAGGTCTGAACGAGACTAATTATTCAGAATTGGTTGCAATACAAAATCCTGAATTATAACTTAAACCACAGAAAAGATAATTAAGCTTCGTAGTTTATACTCTGACCCCTACACATTCTGACTTACAGTTCAATAGCTTGTAGGTTTGATTCCTTTCTTGGTACGGAGACTAAGAACAGTTTAGAGTCCACTTTAAATTATATGCCTCGTACTAAAATTAGGTTTTGTGGGTAAAATGTAACTGCAGAATTGGGAAAAAAAATTGCACTCATTTCGTATAAGTTTTTATTTTGATTTATGAAACATAAATAACTTTTGTGTTTGATACTCTTTTAATTTTTGAAGAAACATTGTATATGCAGTGAACGTGTTTTCGGTTTCCCCTTTATGCCACCAAATGAAAATTCGCTTGGAATGTGAAAGAAAGGAGAATCATGACTTCAATATTTCATTACTATTAGGAAGTTACAAATGACCTCTTTCGATCTGATTTGTGTTGTTGTTACTAATGACACTTGGACAAGCCAAGCTCGCTATGCTTTGGCTATGTGAATTTAAGTCAATTGGGAGCGTCTTTCGTTTTTATCAGAGCACCATGAAGGTGAAAGTACGACTTTGCTCTACACACATGCCATAGGTACCTGTTTATAGGGTAGGCAGCCTTTTACACCTCATTCATACAAAGTAAGGACAAAGACAGGATAGACAGAGAAAGAAAGTACATCCATGCCCGAACCGGGATTCAAACCCAGGACCTCCCTATCAGCAGTAAGGCACGCTGACCACTAGACAAGTTGGTCGGCGATCTGATTTGTTTTTTGATGAACTGTACTTAAGACCTCGTTTCATGATGCAAGACAGTTTTGAACAATAATAATGAATTTTTGCTAAATATCGTTATTTTTTCCAAAATAAGATTTACAAAAATTTGTCTTTATTCTGTAGAGGTCAAAAATATTGAATTTTTTGGAAGTTAGTGGTAAATTACTACATACATATTTTTATGATGGTTAATTACAAAATTGAATGTGGTTGTTGTTTACTATTTAAATGAAAATTAATGTAATTTATTATTTTTTACAGAAATTAACTAAATGGACATTAACAATGAGCTGTTTGTACATCATCTTGACTACAATCTCGATTGGTGGTTTATTCGATTTGAGGTATATTTAAAAATATTTATTGTTAAAAAAACATTTTTCTAACAATTTACCTATGAAGATTTCCAAAGATTTATGATACATATCCCTACAGTTATGTGGCAAATTTATTTTATGCGATTTCACATTTACATGGTTCTCAAAATATGGAATTTTAAGCTAATTTCAGTAATTATTGGTTTTTAATTACTTCGCTTAATAATATTGCTCTTTATATTTGTCCCATTTTTTTATTTCTTTATATTCTGAATTCCATTCATTCCAATGTAAAAATGGAGATTTCCCATTCGATACTTAGAACTAAGCATTTTATTCACATGTGACTAAAAATAGGGAATCTTCATTTTGAATGTACCATAAATTTTCCGCTAATGCGATTTAGTGCTATAAATTATTCAGGGTGGGAAAAAACAGTCTTCACAGTAAAATTTTAGCTGGTGTACATTTTTCATAGTCCCATTTGAAATTGTTTAAGGCTTCCCTATATTAATTTAAGTGGTTAAACTATTACATATTTGTATTTTATGATTTAGAGTATTTTTTATGACTTCATTACATTTTTATGACTTACTTACATTATGAAGAATAAGTAAAAAGTAAATTTTATATGTTTTAGGTAAAATGTGTCAAATTAATGATTTAGAAATGAAATCAACAATTAAAATTTTTTGGCTAATTATTTTAATATATATTTCTTGCTTCTCTAAATGAAAAGAATTATTTTCATTCATCTTTATATTTTTGTTATTTTATGAATATAACGTTGTTTACACATTTTTTCAAAGATATATTTAGCTTTACTTTTAATCATCTGTAATAGCTTTTAGAGCATTTGAGTGTTTATATATATATATATGTATACAAGGTGTCCCAAAACGACTGCATAAGTTCTGCACAGCTAGATTCCTCGTTGGGAGTACATAAAAACTGCCCAAAGAGGCGTTCCTGTACGATCCATAGTTTACGAGAAAAATACGAAAAACAAAGTATGACGTCACTTCCGGTGCAAGCAAAAAAAAAAAACCTTTATTGAACATATCAACAGCAGTACATGGACAATTTTTAAAGCAGATGTTCAAAGTATCTGCCGTGAATGTCGAGGCAGGCTTAAGCAAGCCGTGGAATGGCTGTCATCACACGTTGTAGCATCGCGGGATCCACAGAAGTGAAAGCAGCATGCAGACGTGCAACAAAGTCCATTGGTGTGGTCACTACGTGCGCATCCATGGCACGCGCACATGCATGAAGCGATATGCACGGCGAACGTTTTAAACATTATCGTCTAAAAAGATATGCAAACACTGTTGTTGATATGCACAGTAAAATGTTTTTTTCTTGTACCGGCAGTGACGTCATACTTATTTTTTTTGTATTTTTCTAGTAAACTATGGATCGTACAGGAACGCTTCTTTGGGCAGTTTTTATGTACTCCCAACGAGGAATCTAGCTGTGCAGAGCTTATGCGGTCGTCTTGGGCACATATATATATATATATATATATATATATATATATATATATATATATATAAACTTTTTGAAAATTTTTTTATTGATCTGTCATTTATTATTGATTTATTGACATTTGAATGTACTTATTTACTTAGTGTTTGGGCTCCCACGTTAGAACTCTTAAGGTGTCCTTTGTACTTTGTTTTGGATGCAGTTGTACTGCAAGATTTCTCCAAGTACTCTATTTTAATATACTTTTTGATGTACGCCTTCAGAAGTTTGTTCCTGAGTTCTTTTGCATTTTGGATTCTGGCCTGCCCTCTCATGAAAAAAATGTGCTTGGAAAGCAGGCAGGAAAGAAATGATTATGTTCATTAAGTGTGAAGAAGCAGTTTGTATGTTTTATGGAATATTTTAATAAAGTTGTAATATATTTTATGGAATATTAAAAATTAATTTTGTCATATTTTTGTGCTTATTTTGTAAGGATTGAAATATATATTAATTCAATAAAGGTGATATGTTTTAAAATTCTCTGGCATCTTCAATAAAAAGAAAGTTTTAAATTCTAAAATGTTATTTTAAAGTTTTTCTTTAATGGGGTATTGAATAAAAGAAACAAATATATATAAGTTAGAGATTTCGGTTTTTATTAAGATTTTAATTCCGAATAAGAAGCTGTTTAACCCTTTTTACAAGTGATTAAATTAAAAAGTTGTTTCTGATATCAAAACATACTGGTTGTTGTGTCTGATTTTATATTATGTAGTAATGTACATCAGATTTACGAACCCCTCAATCTTCACAAAATCAAGAAACAGCACAGGCATTTGTCAGTCTTCACAAAATCAAAAAACAGCACTGACATTTGTAAAAAATTCTCCTTAGTAAGTCCCAGGGACAAAGGAAGGTGTTGAGGGCTGGCCTGGTCGACAAATTTAAGGCCACGAAGATAGCCACTAGGAAACCTAGAATATGTAGCCTGGTGAGTTCCTGAACTCTTGAAAGCAATGGAATCACACAACACCAGGACCATCAACAGAATACCAATAATGGACAGATGTAACGTTTCAGATAGACCAAACATCTTTTTCTCGAATAGAAATATTTAAAGTAATGAAATATATAGGTATTTGGGATAGTAAAAACGTTATTTACCCACTTTGTTCCTCTTATAGTTTTTTCATACTATATTTAACTATCTAAGATACTTTTACAATTAAACTTTTTAATGTGTTTTTCCAATTATAATTTAATTAAGATGTGAATAAGGTTATTTACCGTGTAATTACGTTAATCGTGTGATTAAAAGTGATTAAAAAATTTAAGATGTGATCATTATTAATCGCGAATTGATGTGATTTTATTATTCATTATGATGATGTATATAAAAGGATATAGGATATAATACTGAAAATATTTTTAGTTTTCTAAGTTGAGTTAAAAAGATATTTACTTAATAAAATACAAATAATAAAATAAATACTTAATAAAATACAAAACTCAGTGGCAGGACAAGGCATACAGTGCCCATATGTGTTTTCTGACCAATGACCTTGGGGTGCGCGCTATATATCCTGGATAAGTGATTAGCCTGACGCTAAATCTCCTGTACATAGTTCCCATATATGCTTGGTACTCAGTTTTATCAAAGGGGCGATCACTGAAGGGACGAAAAGCCGAATCCACCTTCCCCAGCCCCAGGATCGAACCTCGGACCTCCTGCTTTGGAGTTCGAAGTGTTACCACTATGCTATTGGGCTTCATAGATGGATTTCAGATCATGATAATAGATTAGGTAAGTTATTTATGTAATATAGAGTTATTAAATTATGCATAAAATATTTGAAATTTCATCATGCATACAGAAATTAATATGGAAATTAGTAATAAAATTTCGTTGAATAATAATAAAAAAAACATTGAAAGTATAATCTAAAGTTTAAAAAAAAATTCAAATATGGTGATAGAAATTGTTTTAATAGAATAATCCAAAAATAAATTGCTTTAATGTGAAATTTCTATGTTTGAATAATATAAAACGTTTCACAATTAAGAAAATAAAAACAAATAATAAAATTAAAAATAAATATCGAAAATATATTTTTGGGAAATTTTGTCTTAAGTAGTATATCTTAGATAACTCTTGAGAGCAAATAAGCATTAAATGATTGAATTTTTTCTCCGTTCTACAAAATACAATATCAAATAAAATGTTTTTATGTATGATACGAAACTAATTTTTGAGCAAGCAATATTTATAAATAATTGAAAGAAACATCGTGATTTTCAAATGCTATTTAGTTTTGTTCTCCCTCTGAGTTCACATTCAGCTGAAAAGAATTAATTCGAGCAAGACCTGCAGTTTAAAGTAATTGTAGAACTAATACTACTGTAGAAATAGGTCTCGAACCCACTAATAGTTAAGCTAAAAGCCAGGGTGCTGTCCATTCAGTTGCCTGCTCAGCTATAAGCTTGGTGGTAGGACCTTGATATTCAAAGTACAAAGACCCGGTTTCGAATGCAGAGACTGTTTAGTAACGACAGATGGATGTTGTACTTTTACCTTCTGTTAAAGTGTGAGCTTGGGAGTTTTCCGCACTTCCTCACCTGATACACGTGAATGTGGATCATAATCTATGAAAAGTCCGCATCGAATAAGTTGGATGTAACAGCCATGAGACTTACCGAAAGGTAATGAGTTTCGAATCGCGCCTTAACCAAAGGTCTGTCGTGTTCGCTAATGGCATGTTATAACTGGGCATAGTCACAATGTCCTCCAAGAGGAGTGATATTTCTGCGGGTGGCAAGCCAAGTATTGGAGGTCTTCCGCTTGATTTCCGCTTCAAAATCACAAAGAGCCATTTTTGGGGCTACAGGAGCACAACCACTTTGTACTCCACTATATAAGGTGCCATCACTCCTTGTAGTGCTGAAAGTCAAATCCCTATATATATATATATATATATATATATATATATATATATATATATATATATATATATATATATATATATATATATATATATATATCATTCTTTTGAAATTTTCTGGATGTTCAGCAGTTAGTACTGAAAATATAGAAGAATGGATTATTAAAATGATAGAAAATATTAAGAATAGTTTTATTATATTTCGGGAACATATATTAGTATAGACTTCATTATGAATAATTTCGAAAATTTTTATTTGAAATTCTTATTTCAATTTTAATTCTTAAGAAAATAACTTACATGTATTTTTTCAGTGAGTTTTGTGACTTTTCTAATATTCCTCTTTGTGGCTGTACTGTTTGTAGTCATTATTTTCATTTAATTATTTTATTCTAATTGTTAATCTTTTTGTTTTATTTAGATTTTTAGTATTCTTTTTTGTTGCTGATCTTTTTATTTTAGTATTTTTCATTTAAAAATCTATCAAATTAATTATCGAAATTTTAATTTATCTATTGAAGTCTTCATTTATATTTACCTTACGATTCTGTGTTTTCAATCGAATAACATTTTCCCATTTATAAGTTATAAATTTATTGTAGTTTTAACTATGAATCTTAATATTTTATAGTTTCAGTTCCTATCATTATAATTTCTTATTTTATCTATTATTTATAATTTAAAATTTGCCCATTTTTGTTTGTTAAAGTCCATTTGAGTTTGACTTTTTATTCTGTTTGTTAAAAATTTCTTATATTATATACTTGTTTATAGTTTTATTACTAAATGGCATTAATTTATTAACGTATATTTAAAAAGATTTTTTTAAATGTATAGATTACGTACTGTTACACAAGCTTGATGAATTTTTCTGATTACAAACGAACAGATGATAAATAATTTGGGATAACTACAATTGAAATTTCAAAATTTTGGAGACAACATATAATTTATAGTGTTATCAGAAAGATGTGTGTAAAAAAAAATAAGAACCCAGTAAAATGCAGTAAATAATAACCTTTATTGATTCAGCTTGCTTGTTCACAGAAATTCGCTTTACAGGCTGCAAAAATAACGTTCCATCTTTTGCTACACACAGCTCTTGAGTGTAAATATTAATAAAAGATTCAATGTTTTGGCAATCTTGAAATTGATTAGACAAACACACACACCTAGCAGGAAAAAAAAAATTACAACATTTACAACGTTACATAGCAGCACTAGTGATGGGGTTAAAATTGATTGCCGAACATCGAAACATTGCTTGGATGAGGTTTGGAAGCGTGTGAACGAACTCATAGTAAAATGTGTTGAAGTTAGAACTCCTTTTCTACCGATGAAATCTTCAGCCAGAGTACAGATGAGTTCGCTTCCATATTATTTCCGAATTCAAAAATAAATAATATAATTTAGTTTTAAAATTAGAAAACAACATTTGACGACCCACAATGTGCACTCCCTTCTCTTTTACCAAGTCTTTTCCCGAAAGTTCCATAAACTATAGCAGCTAGAACCGAGCCACATCGAAACTGATATTTTAGACGAACACCATTGCTTCATAAGCGAATAGCAGAACAGAGTGCACTTTGTGCAAACGATAATATTTTTGTTAGAAGTGTTCCAACGAGGAGTTAGCCACGTTAGCGTGCTGCTGTTTAACGCACACCGAATGCGTTGAATTTCAAGATTGCCAAAATATTCGTCGTACTAAACTGCTGCGAAATGACTGTAGCACCACTCATAAAATTATTACGCAGCTTTTATTCTTTTTTTTCAAAATATATTTGTTTCCCACTCTTGTGTTGTACTCTGCTCTGAAGCTTGGTTCTTTCCTCGTAAATATTGATTAAATTATAATCAACCAATCAATCAATGAGTAAAAAGTTAAAAAAGTATATTCGAATTTTTAAAAAAAGAAACTACCGTAAAAGAATTAAAAAAATTCTAAAGCAAATATCAAAAATAAAAATAAATTAAACGGTACACTAACTCTATATTTTAAGCTATATAAATATTAATTGAATGTTTTATTAAAAATAAATTAGAATTTTAATTTTATAAATTGAAATTAGACTTTAAATTTTAACTTTTTTGATAATGGCAGCAATTAATGAAATATCATTTTAACTTACAATTAGAATATTTATTAATAGTTAGAAATTTTTGCTTTTAATATTTCTTATTTGTAAATATGATTTTAAGGTTAACATGGTCTTTCTTTTAATTTTTAACCATTTATCATTTCAATAAAAATTATAAATTCTTCATTAATAAACAAAAATATAGTACTTGTTTATTTTCATGAACCCCACGATAAATCACTAAAAATATACAAACTATTATCAACGGAAGTAAATGATAGGAAACAAATTTTTTCTCCTTGATTAATTATTTTCAATTGCCATCAATTCTATAAGTGTCCATGTTAATTTCCATCAATTTTCAATTAATTATTTTCTTAATGCTTATATTTTATATCATGTGCTTAGATTCCATCAATTCTCTAATAAAAGCAAATCGAGAAAAATGTTGTGAGAAACAAAATAAGAAACATGTTCCAAATGTAAGTTAAATTCAATGTTGATTTTGACACCATTCGAACAACGAGGACCAAAAAATAAACAAGTACTAAAATTATTAACGTGTATAAACGCAGTTTATAAAAAGAGATTAAATTTAAAATAAATAAAGAATTTTTCAAAATTTTTTTTTATTTAAATAGAAGAATTAACATTAGGTTCATTTATTTTTTAATCGTTTCCAATGCATGAGAGAGGTCAACTGAGTTTTGGCAATTGCTCAAACGATAGCGAGGAAAGTAACCCAGCGAAGAAACAAGCTTTTGTACAAGTGCACGGTACTAGTGCTATTGCGAAAAGAGTACAACGTTGAACATGCAGTGACTTGTACAATAGAGTGTGTGCGGTGCATATGAAAAAAGTGTTCCCAAAAGGAGGATAAAGAATATATTCATCTGATTGCACTCTGTTGGGCAAATCATTTTATGCAAAAGGAACGGCTGAGGAAAATACTAATTGAATACAGCACTATGTATCAAATAATCTGATTATCAAGACTAGATGCTTTATATATATATAAGTATATATAACCTTATGTATTTTTAAATACAATTGCTATGTATATACATCACAGCTTTCAAACATAGCTCTCTTCACATTTCTCCATACAATCATAACATTAGTTAGAAAAAGGAAGTTCAGCTCATAATTACTTGATATATTATTCATATTTTGGTTTTGCTGCAGAATATAAGCACCATTAAGGCGCATTTCGGTTTTCAAAACTCACCAAAGTAGCCGAAAGTAGACTCCGTTGTGTCATGGGCACGCCAAATTAGTGGATCGCTAATTTGGCGTGATTGTTAAAAAAAGACTCCAAAAGGGAAATATTTTGCAGCAATCCCAATTTTTTTTATCACTATGCACCAATGAACTTAGTTTTTAATCAGAATGTGTTTGTAAATACAAAGCAGCATAATAAGTGGTTTAATTTGGCCACACATTTTATATTAAATTTTGGCAATACATTTGGAGATAATTTTAATCATTTTACACCGGATAACGCTTTTATTAAAAACTGGCAGGGTTTTTTTTTATAAGTTTGATAAGTATTTTAATAAAGTTACATCAACTTTGAAATTTATGATGGATTGATGAGATTTTTAAATATTTAAAAAAATGTTATGAAAGGAGTGAAATATAATACTTTTATTTGAGTAGGTAACTTCAAAATTGAATTAATTAAAAAATTTATAATTTATTTATATTAATGTTTATACAGGGAAATAACTTTTAATGGTTCTGAATCTATCACAGAGCACAATGTATGTAATGGAATTTGTAATAGTTTTATTTATTATTTTATATTAATAAAATAATAATTTTGATTTCAGTAATGAGATAAAATGTAGCAATAAATTAGTTATTAGAATTTTTTTAATTAATATTATCATAATAATATAAAAAATAAATATCAATTATATGATAATAATATTACAATTAAATATAAGTTAGTTGATCTTAATACAACATCAGTCAATGTAATCTTCTAATTAATTAATAGTTATTTGTAATTAAATAGTATTAACATAAAAATACTATTAATTAATATTATTAAATACATTATTTGTTATCTTTTTAAAAATATATATTAACCAATACATTGTGTGCAATTTTTTGACGACAATGCTTTTTCTCATATTTCAATTTAATGTTCGTATTTATAAAATATTATTAGTAAAAAGAAATAGATTCGAATATAAAAAAGTAGAAAATATATTTGTTAAATTAAAAAATTTGAGGCATTAAGTTCTATTAAACAATTTTTGAAAGTAAGTAATTAACATTCAAAATATTAATTACAAAATTGATGTAATGTTTTAGATATTTTACAATAAAAAGTAAATAATATTTTCCCTTAAATAAAATAATTATGTTTATTAATGTGATTTTAGAAAATTGATTAATTTTTTATTTTTTTATCATTTTATGTATGTTTTTTATATTCCTAATAAATTATAAATAGGGACAAATAACGAAATGTATTAAATTAATTATGAAATTTATATAATTTTTGATATACATAATTTTCTTAACATATTTATAAAATTAATCATTACTTCAATTTTCACAAATTTAGCGTTACGCAAAGTAAAATGATTAAAATTAATAACACTTTTAGAATTTGTAAAATGAAAACACAAAGTTATGAACTTTTCAAATGAATGTCTCCATCACAACAAACCTTCTACAACATATCTTCTTCAAATAATGATTAATAAAAATTCTTTTAAATGTAATTCGAATCATTTGCAAGAAATGTAAGAACACTTCCAAGAAATGAATATAGAAGAAGATGCACTTAGAAAATAAATTGAAACTTATGAAGTTAAATTCATACACAGATAGATGCATGATAAGTAAAACACAATCATGCATAAACACTGAAATGTAACATATACGAAGATGAAAAAAGAGAAATTGTATGCTATTTATCTTTAAATGTAAATAACATATAGTTTTATACATACAGATTAAAAATTGATGAACAGTTCATAATAAACAAAGTTATCAATGCCTATTTCTTATAAGTGGTGACATCACACATTCATGCATTTATAAACATCTTAGAGGTATATATTATTTAAACTGTTTAATTGTAACCATTTTTTAAAAATTTTCGTCGTTAAAGTGAATAAATAGGAGAAAGGAAATATTTCTCTCAAAAAGATCCATTGTATCGCGAGTTTTGGATGAAAATCATGCCAGAGTAGGAACTCTCATTAAAAAATTTCTCTTGTCTTTCTTTCTTTTTTCACTTAAACACTCGATGCTTTCGAAATTTTATACACGGAAGCCTATGCCGAGATAGCAGTCACAACAATCTATGTTATCTAACTGCAAATTACAGCTACAGTGTGCTCCCACTAAGGGAAATACTACGAGTGCTTATAATCTTTTTACGCTTTCCTTAATTACCACTATACAGTATTTTAGATACATTACCTACAGTAATAATACTTTTTCAGTACAAATTATCGATTAAAGGGCACAGGTGAATTTGCATAGTTAAGGCCTATGAAGCATTGTTTTTCGATTTGTTTTTATTTTTCATACAGCTCTCTCTTAAAATATAGAAGGAAACGTTGGCTGCTACGGGCTTGCTGTACAGGCATACGTTTCGTACAAATATCACGTGAGTGCTCAGTATCATAACGATACTGTGTACTAGATGTAATAATTAACTAAACTCCTGGTACTAATCGGTGTATTTTTTTTAACACCTGGTACAAGAATACTCAACCATGTTCTCCAACATCTTCTAAGTGTGTTAGAAACACCACTAAAAACAAACACTTAGTTTAATTTCCTTCATGCAAACATTTAATAGAATGCGATTTTAGAGTAAAAAAAGTTTTGTGTTAAAAGTCTTTGGTACTTTTCTGTTATCGGAACTAAAAACAGATATTGCCAAATACTCAACATTTAAGGGTTCTTGATTTTTAAATTAAATTTCAGATAATAATTACTTTTTTTCTCGTTTTGGCATGTTTTTCTATCTCTATTTCAATGCTTCTTTGGAATAGAAGTACAGCTTCATTTCGTAATTTTTCTTTTCCTTTTTTCACACTGACAAATTCATTATTCTTGCAGAAATTCTATATAAATGTTTCATTAGCATGCAAATTCCGATTTTTTTATGAAATTAATTAAAATTTCCATTGAAGTAACTTTTTTAAGCATTTTTCTGGTGAAGAAAAATAGTGAACTCATGAGACAGTTTTGGCGATTTTAACGAAACAGTTGGCGATGTGTCTGATGCTTACAATCGAAAAATTGCAAATATTTTTAATAATTATAGTAATTCAGCAGATAAGAATCTCAAGACTGCTTACTTATATGTATTATAGCTTTTTATATTCTTTTAATTTAAATATATAACTAAGTAATAATTAAGTTTAAATATGAATAAATTAATATTTAATTTAAATATATAAATTAAAATAAATAATTAAAAAATTTTTATGCACAACTCAAATAATTTAACAAAATGCTTACAAAAATTATTTATTCAAGTATGCTAATTTCGTTAAGTATCTTTATAAAGGAATACGGATTTTCTATTTATTTTAAAATTATTTAATGAGATAATTTTGTGACTAAAATATATCTAAATTATATTTAAAAAGAGATTATAATTTCAATCGTTAAAAAATAATCATTATCGTTAAAGTGTGATAATAATTGTAATGAGCTGGTATATCAATTTTTTTAGTTAATTCTTTCATTCTTCGAATTTGAATATTGTTCTCCATATTACCTGATAGCATTTGTGAAATTTTTTTTCTATTGAATGGCATCTAAAATCATAAAGCACCTTTCGATTTTAGAATTACATGACTGATTATAATAAAGTAAAAGAAAGAAGAATGTAAAAATGAATATTCGACTATAATAAAGTTATAGAACATGTTTTCAGTTTTAGAATTGAATATCCGATTTAATGGCCGGAACTTAATAGTTTAGACATTGAAGGAAAAATGGCTGAGAATTCCTGTACAAAAGTTAATGAAGCTCGTTAGAAAGGAAACCAGGATTTAGTTGCGATTGAAGATGCTTTAAACCAATGAAGGTCGTTAGAATGATTAACTGAGTGAAGGTCATTGAAGGCCATATATATAGACTCCAAAATATCTAATGAAATGTTAAATGACTAATAATAAAATGATTTATAAAGAAGAAATGATTAATTAAATATTAACTCTCATTTTTTAACTTTTAAAAATTTTTGGAAAATATATTCAACATTATTATTTAAAATAAAACAGATTTCCGATGTTTCTGTAAAAAGTAATTCTTAGTAAGGTTACATTTTATGTACTCTCCTATTGTTTTTGAAATAAATTTTGTAATTAATATAAAGTTTGTAAAGAAGTTTAGATAAGTTTAGTTATTAGGGATTTGAATTAAACAATAAGCTTAATTTCAATTATGTTCCTGACAAATTAAATGAATTTTTAAAATTGGAATTATATACATTACTGTAAATTATAAGTATATTATTCAAGAAACAAACATTGCATTGAATCATGTTTTCACGTCTTTTTTTATGTTTCTTTAGCATAATTGTTATTAATAAAAAGGAATAAAAGAATAACTTTTTAAAATACTAAGTCATTTTTTGTTTTGATTAACGAGTAAAAAAGTAAATCAAATTTATTTAAGAAATTCAGAAAGTACATATTTCATAGAAAAAAAAATTATTTTAATTTTCTTTTCGTGAATTAAATTTAGCATCCATATTAACGTATTGTTACTGCTAATAATCGTACATAAAAAACTTCCGATTGCTTTTATGTACATATTTTCTTTATAATTATCAATGTTATACAACTTTAAATTATTTAAATGAAGCCTAAAAGAAGCAGCACACGAAATTTACATTTTCTATAATTTACTTGTACTTTCAATTATCTAAAAAAAAGAAATATTTCTAATCTCTATGCGCTTGAAAAAGTTGTCTTAAAGTACTAAAATATTCGAACAGCTTTTTTTTAAAAATTAAAGATCTAATACAGAATATTTTTTGAAAATATAAGTAAATATACGACGCCTAAAAATGTAATGTAATTGCAACACTTAATGGTTCTAAATGTACAGTTGAAATGATCAGCTGGAATGTTTTTCAGAAAAGTTACGGTTAAAAATAAACAATGAATGAGGAAAAAGATGCAGTGATTATCTTTCATGGAAATAGAAAATACAATATACTGAAAAATCACAACACACACATAATCAATATAGTGTCACATTTCATAAATCGTTAATTTAAAACTATGACAACACACATGGTGAGAAAATAGTCCTCCTCTAGAACAAGGTGCTCAATTTCTGCCAATTTCGCCAAATGAGCGATAATGCTTCAACTCTTGGAGATTTGCACAGTTCTTTTACCAAAACTTTCAGATGACATTTTGGTGAGCATATTAGAAACGAAGCACCATGGTACGTGTAGCATTGTAGAGGACTTTAATACAGTTCAAAAATAACAAACCGAAATTCTAAAAATAAAAAGAACTATGAAATATAATCAGTTATATAAATTCAAAATATACTGCTATTTCATTCCGAAAAGAATGGCACTGTTCCATATAATTTTTTTTTTTTTGCTTATGTGCAGCATTTCACTTGACTTCGTGTATCAAGTATTAAATTTCGGAACTATTTTCGTAGAAAGATGAAATCAAAAGAAAGAAACCACACAAGTATTATGAGAAGCATCTATTTTGTTTTCATTTGAAGCTCTTCTTAGAGCTGTATGCATATTTTCTTATGTATATATCACAAAATTGATATCGTAATTAAATTTCCTACAGCATAGCATATTCGAACTTTCAATAGTTCTGGCTACTTGCTTGCAGATCAGAACTCTATGCTAATCTGTTTTAGAACGATATGTTTTTATTCAATCTTGTAAAGTTAAAAATGTACGAATTGATGTTCCTGCATTTAAATTAGATAAATGTATTTTAATCGATTTAGTTGATTGATTAGTATAACTGACGTAACAGTAAAATTTCTAAAAATTAAAAATAATTTTTTTTTACGTATTTGCATCTCGAAAATTTTTACTTAACATGAGAGTGGATTATTTTGTCCCAAATTATAAAAATATAGGGGCACGTCTCTAATCCGTTAATCTCCGTTCAAATACATCACCAAAAGTATATTGTAACATAAGATACCAATGACAACATTATACATTTTTACACTTGGCGTGAAAAATTGTGTGAATTATTTTTTTACTAAATTATTTAATAATATCTGAATTATATTAATTAATTATTATAGTTTAATAAATAAATATTTCATGAAATGATTCGCCTAACTTGTTAGATTTTGTTAGAATAGAACTTGCATATTATTAGATTTTTTTCTAAAAAGGAAAGTTTTCGTTGAATTTATTAATCAAAATATGTTATGAAAGAAGATTTAATTAACTATTTAATATTACTTGCAAAATATTCAAATTCAGAATTCTTTAATAGTTTATTAAAGGTTTGTAACTTGAGTACTCCCTTAAATGAATATTATTTAATATTTTTGATACAATTAAATGTGATTCTTTAACGAAATTTTTTATTAATAATGTTTGATTGTTCTGCTAAATAATGATCATGATCACTATAATTTATGATAGTGAATTAAGAAAATTATTAAATTGATTAGTAACTTTATTTATAACATATTAAAAAATTTAAAGTTCGAAAAGTAAAATGTATTTTGTTTAAAATAAGGATTTTTTAGAATAAATATTGAGACCCAATATTATCTTTGGGAGGAAATATTATATTTGAAAAATATTCTTCGTAATATTTTCAGAAAAATTTGATAAGTATATATTAAAGGATATTAAATATATCTTGTTATGGGAAAAATATGCAATAAAACGCGTACATTTACGTAAGTGCTTATTTAGAAAGCTCAGAAAAAATTTACGAAAGTGGTCTCGGTTAAAAATTTATTACATTTAAAACTGCAATCATTTAACAATATTTAATTTTCAGTTTAATAAACATTTTTTATTGTTATAAAAATAGAACCTTCTTATTTACAATTTTCTCTCTTTATGCTTAATAATATTTTTTGGGTAATTTTGTTCACATTTTTTTAATGCTTTGCCTATTTTTTTGGTCGGAGTTCGTCTTTTTCATAAATAACAGTTTGTGAGTTTTATTCAGAGAAACTTCTAATAAATAATATTAAATTTAGGTGGATGAAATTCCACAAATCGTTCTAAAACAGATTTGTAGAGTATATTTATAGATTAGGTTTATTTTAAAAGTGCCTTGAAAAATTTCCCCAGTCCACAAACTGAGATATCAGGAAGAACATTCAAGCCAACCCCTAGGTGACGCACTTCTTCTTTACAGCCTTCTTTAAACTTCCCCGGTGCTAATTTTCTGTTTGGTAGGTTTTTTTTTTGTTAATACTAATTATGCAGAAGCACCTTCTTGGACTGGTACCGCGATGAGAGCGGTTTTGACTTAATTCAATTCTGTTACTTGTCGGGCTTTTCGCGTAGATCATAAGTTGGTGGAGAAGTTCTACGCCTGGAACATGGACTGAAATACCTGTTCCGTATTGGGTAAGCTGGTAGCTTGGAAGAAAGTCTCGGATCTATGCATGGATCCGGGCTCGGAACTGTCCGGAAATCCCAGGTCCATTCGCGGGAAACAGCTCTCGGACTTGGGTCTGGGCATACCCCGCGCCACAGACAGGTGGCCGCCCATTAGGGGCGCCTTATTCGAGTCGTCCGAGTCACTTTGGGCGCTCTGCAGCAGCAAGCTGACCGTCTTCAGGTCTGTCTGTAGATCTTCTCGGTTCGATACCAGGCTCGGGTTCTTGCCAATCTTGTTGAGCCTCTCAGCGGCGATGGATTCCATGGTTCTCCGCATGAGCGGATAGAGATCGAGGACGGCGTTGAAGTGTTCCACCGATAAAGAGAACAGGTTGCAATATGTCTCGGCCCGAACGCTCGCCACACGTCGGGCGTTCGTCAGCAAGCAGATTTCTGGAACGATAATAACCGGTATAAAATCACGGTTCTCATTAATATAATTATCAATACTGCATGAACAACATTTATTGCTTATTCTTCAAATATGATTAATTAAAAAATTATGAATAGAACAGCTATTTACTTGTATAATTTTCCAATCATGTACACTATATTACAAAACTATAAAATAACAGTTCCTTTACAACTGTTATTTTATTAAAAACAGCTATATATCAGTTATGTAATTATTAAAGTAACAGTTATTATATATTGTTATTTTAATATACTTATTAATACTACTGATCTTTTGTAGAAGAAATTGCAGAAATTTATACTCGATTTAAACTATTTTTAAGTAAAGAATGCTTTTACATTAATGTGACAATAATAATATAAATATATAGAAAATTGAAATTTATAATTTTAATTTCAGAAATAATAATGATAATTACAGTATTAAGTAATATAATTATTGTAAATTATGTTTAAACTATTTTCGAGAAAAATACTAAAGAGTTATTTGTATTGAACTTACTATAACAAAATAAGTATGCAAAATATTTAGAGCTAACAAACATTTTAACTTCAGAAAAAGAAGTAATGACAATTTTAAAACTCTTATGTTGTAGAAACTTACTTTTCATTTCAACCATTTTTTGAAGAATGATTTTATACTAAAGTAACTATAAAATAAATACAACAAATAAAATAAGAAAGAATTTTCAATTTAAAATTATTTTGAACTTAGGGAGCACTAGTAATAAAAATTACCACTGAAAAGTTAGTCTTTTGTTTAATAAAACCATGCTAAATTTTTAAAAGAAAATAAAAGATAAATGCTCTTCATATATACTTTTCTGGTAATTCTGATAATCAAATACTTAAATTTCCCAAATATTTACTTTTTAATTTTAACACAAGGTGTAAAAATGTGAGTATGTAAGGAATTTAGATTTAAAAGATATTTTTCTTAGAAGCAGTAATTTAACAGAGATTAAAAGTACTTCTTTTGCACTTTTAGAAAAAAAATTACTCCTGTCTGTTTTGATAAGATACTGTTATTAAGAATTACTAGGAAAATATATTAATTTTAATGACGGTAATGTAAAAAAACATGATTTGAAAATGTAATTATGTTTAGAGAAATATATGTACGTTAACAATCACTAATGTTTTAGAAGCAGTAAATGGAATATAAATAAATCAATAAATATATATAAAAACAATTTTTTTACTTTTTTTAGAGACAAAAATTATTTTTGTTAACTTTTATAGGTAATTATCAAAAATTATGCTAAATTTAATGATGAATATTGCAAAAGAAACTATGATTTTGAGATATATTTAGAAACTTTAGTGTTCAAAACTATAATAACTTTAATTTTCTCACGCAAAGTAAAGGAAATATATTGTTAAATTCAACTCATTTTCTTTTTTTTTCATAAAAATGTTTTCCTCCTTTTTTTCGACAAAAACTAAACTATTTCTGCCACAACATTGCCAATGTATTTGTATAAATAATTGCTTACAAATTATAATAAATGTATAGTAATATCAAGATTAAATTATATTTTGCAGATAAAGTTATAATTTTTAAGCATAAGAATATTACATATATTTAAGAGATATGAATAATTAATTAGAAATAACATTTTCCCATAATATATTCTTAAAATATCCCAACTTAAGTAAAATAAACCATAGATTTAGCATATATATTATAAAATTTTCAAGCTAATTCAAATTAATTTTTTTGAGATTTAAATGTTACGCACTAATTTTTTCAATGTTTTTTTACCAAGCACTTTATAAATTTTTTTGCATAACAGAGTTAATTCCTCTGGGACCTATTATTTAAAGTGAATCTCGAACAATTGAAAGTCTCGAAACTCTTATTAGGAATCGAACTCAGGAACGGATGAACTAAAAGTGAAAGAACTAACCACTCAGTTACCAGTTAAGTATATTTTTGCTAAAAACAGAACATCCAAAAATTAATAATGAATATAATAATTATTAATTTAAGAAGCTTAAGTTGCATGTTTAAATTGACCAGGCAGAACTTGTAAATTAAAGTAGTCTTATCTTCTCTTTAAATTAATTTACTCTACAAAATATTTTATAAGAATAAGTATTGCATAAATAATTCTTAGTTTTTTCTGAAAAAAATTAACATAAAAATAGGATAAAATGTTAAATTAATTTAAAAATCATATTAATAAAAAATAATTCAAATTAATAAAAAAAGTAATTCTTACTATAGTTAAAAATATTTTTGATTCAAAAACAACATTCTATAATGAGACAGATTTTTAACTTTCATTTTTTTTCATATAAACTCTAAGCTTTTAAGATAAAGAGTCATCAGATATATTATGACTCTAATAGTTGATTTACTTTATTTATATTTCAGTGTTTTTGTAAGCAGTTTTTAAAGCAAATACACATTTATAACTATTTATAAATTTAGCGACATTTTTTATCACCATGGAAATTAGTATTAGTACACACACAGTTGTTTTAAACAGTTATGTACTATGTGTAGTGAGAACTATGTAATTTTATCTTTTTTTGCGAGATGCCTTAAAAATTCTTGTTTTTAAAATACTAGTGGACCATAAGAAACTTTTCCTAATATGAAATTAAGTGACATTCAAAAACAAAGTAATTTTCTGACCAAAAAAAATTTTTTTGGTAGTTTTTGACAGGACTTACAGATGTCAATTTTTCACTTCGACAAAAAATAAATTATAAAGCCATTTGAAAATTTTATGCAATTTCTTTCAAAGCGATTCCAAAACTGATTTTAATTTTTTCCCTTCATATTCGAATGCTACCTTTCAAAAAATGAAATCTTTAGTTTAGTAAAACTTTATGGAGTGTGGAAAATTCATGCACATAATTTTAAGACAGGTGTTGAATATTTTGAAATAATCACATCATATATTGAAATAACCACATTAATTTGAAAGAAAGGACCACAAATCTATTGAGTCATACACTATAATTTTCTTATACGTGCATTTTTAGATTTGGTTTTTAGAAAGTCTATGTGATATTGCTCATATGGTACACGTGAAGTCCCATCAATTAAGAAAGTTGGCCAACATTCAGCCAAATTGACGACAAGTCATTTCAAAATTTTCCTCAGTGCATATTTAATGAGAAATAAAACAAAAAGCTAAAAATTTTTTTATAAAATAATGCATGATGCAATTAATGCTCAAGAAAATGCTATTAAAATATTGTTATGCAATTAATGTTCAAGAAAATGCTATTAAAATATTGTTATGCAATTAATGTTCAAGAAAATGCTATTAAATATTGTTATGCAATTAATGTTCAAGAAAATGCTATTAAAATATTGTTATGCAATTAATGTTCAAGAAAATGCTATTAAAATATTGTTATGCAATTAATGTTCAAGAAAATGCTATTAAAATATTGTTATGCAATTCATGTTCAAGAAAATGTTATGAAATTCATGTTCAAGAAAATGCTATTAAACTATTGTTATGCAATTAATATTCAAGAAAATGCTATTAAAATATTGTTATGCAATTCATGCTCAAGAAAATGATATTAAAATATTGTTATGCAATTAATGTTCAAGAAAATGCTATTAAAATACTGTTATACAATTTATTTGTAAACGAAGCTAAACATAAAAGTATTTTAAATTCATCATTTTAACAACAAGAAAAGCTATTATTAAAATGAAAATCCTAAAATAAACAACATTATATTGTTGATCGAATTCACCCTAATTGCATTCAAAACACCACAACAGTAATGTTTTCTGACTTAAGAAGTCTAACCACATACATTCGCATAGATATGAGCTTAAATGATATTTCACCATCCCGTCAATTTTTTTTATCATTTTGTGGTGTTGAAAGATGTAAATAAATATTAGGATTACAGTCTTACTAAAAAAATCATAAGTTATCATTATCATAAGTTAATAATATGTCAAAGCAAAACAATATATATAGTTTCCAATGGCTCGCGAAAAATCGTGTTGCTTGCTTGTCACCAGTTTTCTTTGTTCAGTGACTTTACACGTGTAACTGCTTAGAATATTGCATGTTGGCTAAAAAAACAATTGTGCCGACCTATTGGATGAGTGGTTAGCGTTCTTGACTCCTGAGCTGTTGGTCCCGGGTTCGAATCCCGGTTCGAGCATGGATGTGTCTTTCCTTCTCTGTTCTCTCTGTCCTTTCTTCTGTGATGTTGTATGAATGTGACACGCCCTATAAACGGGTTTGTGGTGGTATGACGCGGGTAACGCTACTCGCCTCCGTGACTTGGTTCACAGGTGCTCGCTGGGTAACGATAAATGAGTAGCAGTTTCTGGCCTTGTTGTGGCATAGGGTTCAGTCACCCTTGTGTGCCCGCCATTGGCTAAAAAAACAATAATTGCATATTTGGCGATGAGAAAAGATGATTCTAGGGTAATCTTAAAAGTATCACAATCGTTTGTTTGTAAATTAAGAGCACGTGTGTTAGCCCATCACATATCCATTCCCCTTACACAAACTGCTGAATGATTTTAGCTTGTTAACTGTAAGATGATAGGAAAAAAAAAACAACTCATGCATGAAAATAATTAAATGGTTTGTCAGAATATAGAGAAAGTTTTTTTTATTATTGAGGTATGAGAGATGAAAAGTGAGTGAACTTGCCTCCAAAGTATGAGCCATCCGATAAACTGGTGGCAACTTCGCCATTGCTCATGACGATGTCGACGATGCCCTCTTGTATGAAGTACATTTTCGTACCGAGTGTGCCTTCTTTGATTATGACGTCACCCGGCTGAAATACCTCATATTTTAGCTTAGTGACGACGTCGTTCACGAAATTGGGATCCGCATTCGCGAAGAACGGAACCGAAGCCACCAGCGAACGGCAATTGTAGTTGATGACGTCCTGCAAGTAAACAAACTCGGTTAGACAAAGTAGAAGAGAAGACATTTTATGAGAGAATTGTTTCAATTTATACACATTGGATGCTTGGCACACTTTGATGTTTAGCAATTAGCGTGAGTTGCGTTGGTAATTGATTTCACGCCAGTTACGAGCTAACGCGGCGTCAATCCTGGCATCAAATAAGTCACAAATTTTAGACGAATTCCTTCTGAAAGAGAGATTCTTTACAAATGATCACATAAAATGCAACTTGTATTTTTATAACATGATTTTGGTGAGAAAATGAAGAAGCTTAAGCCCTTTTTCTGGGAACTAGAGACCATAGACTATAAAAAGATTTTAAATTTGGGAATTGAAATCATCTATACAATTTACATTACAAAAAATATTTTCGAAAGAAAAGCTATTGAGACTGAAAAAGAAAATCCTCTATGAAAACTTTTATATTGAACTAAAAATGTATGAGCTATTCAATGACTAGACGCTACACAAGTTTGCTTATATATCCCTTATTTTAAGAATAATTAAGAATTACTTAAGCCCTTTTTCTGGGAAATAGAGGATATAGACTATAAAAAAGATATTAAATCTGGGAAATGAAATCATCTATACAATTTACATTACAAAAAATATTTTCGAAAGAAAAGCTATTGAGACTGAAAAAGAAATCCTCTATGAAAACTTTTATATTAAAAAAAATTTATGAGGTGTTCAATGACTAGACGATACACAAGTTTGCTTATATATCCCTTATTTTAAGAATTACTTAAGCCCTTTTTCCGAGCAATAGAGGATATAGACTATAAAAAAGATTATAAGATCTGGGAAATGAAATCATATATACAATTTACATTACAAAAAATATTTTCGAAAGAAAAGCTATTGAGACTGAAAAAGAAATCCTCTATGAAAACTTTTATATTGAACAAAAATTGTACGATGCTATTCAATGACTAGACGATACACGTTTACTTATATATCCCTTATTTTAAGAATTATTAAATACCAAAACTTTTCAGACATTTGTTTAGACACTCAGTATTTACAACATACACTATGAATCACAAAAACGTCAAAATACTTATAAAAGTAAATGATATATTTTCTGCAGCATATTTTTAATTTGAATAACTTAATTGACAGAATTTCAAATGCAGTTAATTTAAATACTAAATTCTGAAAAGGTTGATAGTAACATAAAAAAAATAACAATACATTTCATTTTGTGTTTTATAGAACAAAAACACTTTTAATGTAAAATGAAATAATTGATACGGATGAGGGAAAAATAATTAAAATGCTTGGTAGATATATGGTGTATTGTTTACATTCTTTTCACTTCATCACAATTATACATGATAATAAGAATTGAATACCTTAACGAATAGAGAAAAAGTAATAAATTAAAAAGGTGATAAAAATGATAAATTACATTTTTATTTTCAAATATAATTAGTTATAAATAAAAAAAGTTTAAAAGAATATTGTTAAAATAATTAGAATTTAAGTATTTCGTAGATAAGTACATTGTACACTACAATATAAAAATTACATAGCTGAAAAGTATATTAATTTGCTAAAAATTATATGTTTTTGGTAATATTTATTTGAAGTAAAACCTATCTATAATTAGACTGAAATTAGAATCTTTATTTCATGAAATTATAAAAACATTATGCTGAAATAAAAATTTTTTTTTAAAAAAATAGGGAGAATATTAAATTTTATTAAAATAAATTTTTATCTATTTATTAATCATACTAAAGTGGTTTGCAAATTTGATGACTAACCAAACCAAAATGATTTAAAAATCTTTTTTTAACAATATTAAAGACACCTTTTGAAAATAATGAGCTAAAATATATCATGAAAACACTTTCAATAAAATTAAATAATTAAATATATTTATTGATAAATTTAAAACGAAATATTATCTGAATGCGGCTTTAAATTCACCAAATATTTAAAGTGGTCACCATACTTTGGACCCGTTTTTTCATTGACTAAATATTTGATAAGAAAATCATTATTAGGGTTATTTGTATAATAGTAAATAAAATGGTGTTGTTGACTGTCATACTAAACGTGATTTTGATTGCAGTGATTGATTATAATTTTATTAGTAGGCATATTAGTTTTCTAAATGCCTCGATAGTATCCAAATATATTGAAAACTTTTATTAAAACATTTCTCATTTAATCGTTAGTATGTATTAAATTATTATATAAATATTTGAAAACCATTAAATATGAATTTGCTAAACTGATTGTAATACAACAATTTTGCTGACAAAAGTGCCATTTAAGTAAATACAGACTACATACTGTTGCATAAGTTTAAAATGCATTCAGATGTCAATCGAAATGATAATTAATTTAAGAATATTATAATTAACAGAAAATAGCATGACCCACTTTTCACTGATCTTTCTGATTTAAATGATTCTTGAACTAAAATATTTATTAAAATTTTAACCCATTTAATGTAATGATTGATTAAAAAAATATATATTTTTTAATATAACATAGGATTTAAATAATAATAAAAATACCAAATTTAAAATATATCTTAATTACTTAAAGTACTTTATATCTGAATACATAATTTCCATTTTATTATTCTAGTATGCTTTAAGCAAAAAATGTCTAGTATGTTTTAAGGTGAAGAGTAATTTCAAGATACATTTGAATAATTTTTGAAGGTTTAAGAAATAGTAAATTTAATAAATAAAGAGGTCTAAATTTATCGAAAGGGAAACATATTTAATTACTACACGATAAAAATTTCAAAATAATGTAGTAAAAAATAAAAATTAATGTATTCAAAATATTAAAATATTACTATTCACATCAAAAGCTTTTGATTACTTCATTTAAAACTCTACTAATTGTATCAAATGATACTAATTACATTGATGAACATTATTGAAATTATTAAAATATATTTTTATTTCATGGAAAAAGATATTGACAGTGAAATCAAGTGTAATTGTGTTTTTTTAAAACTATTATTGATAACTTAAAATGTAATTACAAATACTGCTAATGATAAATGATTGGAGAAAATATTGTTAATGACAGAGAAAATATTGATTATTTCGTTGAAAAATATAATTCACCAAAAGCATTTGTTTACTCCATTGAGGAAAACATTGCTCTAATGATATAAAAATCTAATATTATTTTAAAATAAGCACAACTAATGACATTAAAAATTAATTATTTCGTTGAAAAAATATTGTTAATGGCATTGATTGCTTTATTGAAGTAACCAATAAAAGCTTATGCCTTCTTGGTTGAAAATAACATTTATAATGAAATTAGAAACTATTGATTACTTCGCTGAAAAATACTTTGTTGAAGACATTAAAATTCATTGATTATTTCAAAGAGAAAGATTATTGATGACATCAAAAAAACTATTGAATACTTCGATGAAAGAATATTTTTAATGATATCAAAAACTATTAATTACATTGAAAAACATTGCTAATGTCACCAAAAACTATTGATTACAGTGAAAAAGACTTTGTTAATAATATCAAAAACTATTGATTATTTCGTTAGAAAAAAACAATGTTGATGACATTAAAAGCTATTGATTACATTGAAAAACATTCATAATGACATCAAAAACTATGTATTATTTCGCTGAAAAGTAGTGTTTATGAAACTAAATCTATTGATTACTCCACGGAGAAAAACTGTTGATGATATCAGAAACTATTGATTATTTCATTGAAAAAAGACAATGTTGATGACATCAAAAACTATTGATTACTTCGTTGAAATAGATATGGTTGATGGCATCAAAAACTTTACATTACATTAAAAAAACATTTTTTATTAAAACAGAAACTATTGATTATCTCATTGAAAATGACAATGTTAATGACATCAAAAACAATTGATTGCCTTTTTGAAAAAGGCGTAATAACACCAGAAGCTATTGACTGCTTTGTTGAGCAACTGTTGATAGACAAAGCAACTTACTTCTCTAAGTCTCTCGGATAACTCTCCAAGGATCATCTCCTCGTCGAAGAACTTCCCTTGATATCGATGTTCGAAGTAGTCAGTTATTCGAGTACGCAGGTCTCGGTGCAGCTTTCTGTAAGCCATGTACTCTTCTACTTGTTTTAGCTAAAGAAAAAAGGTATTCATGTACTATGACATATTTCCATGAATATTTAACTATGTTAGCATTAATCTTAAAGTCAAACGTTAAGCAATTCACTTCAATGCACTATTAATCGAAATACATTTCATGGGCCTCCCAACTTGTCAAGTGGTCAGCGTGCCTGACTACGGATAAGGAGGTCCTGGGTTCGAATCCCGGTTCGGGCATGGATGTACTTTCTCTCTTTATCTATCCAGTCTTTGTCCTTTCCTTGTATGAATGAGGTGTGAATGGTCGCCTACCCTATAAACGGGTACCTATGGCATGTGTGTAGAGCAAAGTCGTACTTTCACCTTCATGGTGCTCTGATTAAAACGAAGCCGAGCTGGCAGCCGAATGGTTTGCGCTCTTACCTTCGGTTCAACAGTTCGTGGGTTCGAGTCCCACCTTGGGCATGGGTGTTTGTAGTGGTTCGTAATCCACTTTAAACTGTAGGTCCCGGTCTAATTAGCCCTCGTGTGCAAAAAATGACCGTTGAGCAACAAAAAAACCAAACCAAACCTGATTAAAACAAAAGACGCTCCCAATCGACTTAATTCACATAACATAGCGAGCTTGGCTTATCCAAGTGTCATTAGTAAACAACAACAAACAACAACAACATTTCATGGTAAACGATTATTTAGAATATAAAACACATTCCTAAAACATTTTTTTATTTATTTCAGAAATTATATGACATTTGGCAAAGTAAGTAAGAAAAAGCACTTTTTTCCAAATATCAGAAATGCAGAGAGATATATTTTGTTTTGTTGATTTGTTAGATTTTATCATAATTTTGAAAAAGAGCACTGCATTTGTTATTCACATTTTAAAGATTTTCTTTTATCCAAAATAAATATTTGGTGCATGGGTTGGGAATTGACATTTTTTAGTATATGTTTTCGAATATATTATCAATTCATAAATGGAAAAAGTGCTCAAGATGAAAATTTTCGAGGATTTTACTCCTAATTTTGAAGATTTTTGACGTGTTTTTTTTAAATATTTTATTTGAATTTTATGTCAGATAATTTATCTTTAAGTTTTTGACAAACATTTTTCCCTCCAATATTTCCTACACACCACGCTATATGTATTCAAACCAAAATGATTCATTTTAAAGAAAAAAGCCAAAATTTTTCGTTTCTGTATTGAAAGTGTTATCTTAGCACATCAAAAGTTTATTTTTTAAGTTAAATATAAAGTATGAATTCACGGAATATTTTTAATCGATATTTTTCAATGCATAGTAATTTAAAAACAGGCAAAAAATTATATAGTTTCAGGGCAAAACTGTAATATAACATCATACGTATTCAAGACAAAACTCAGATTTTAGTTGTATTTTAATGCATGTTTACTTAAATTTGCATACGCAAAAATAATAGCGACTGATAATCGTTTGCGTTTGTTAAAAATGTATGAAGCGACAAGTATTTTCAAAATGCAATAGTTTGTAATTATTATTAACCTTTTTTATACAAAAACATTTTCTTAAGAAGAGATATTTAAATACAATAATAAATAAAAATGTTTATTGTAACGCATTTTAATGGTCTTTTTATTGCATTATTTTTCCTAAAAATTCTGGAAATATTTTGACACATTAGAAAAAAGTGCGATACATAAAGTAAATAATTAAAGACAAAAATAGTACATTATGAATTCCACACTCTTGTGAAAATTTTTATATTATATTTTACTAAATATATATCATGTATTTTTATTTTTCATTTTTTAATTCACAAATTTTGGGTGTCAAGTTAAAAGCAGAATATATGTGCAATAATTCTTTCGTAAATGGGCGTAACTTCTGGAAAATTTTCCTTAAATGTTTAAATATATTAAGAACTAAAAAACACGAGAGAATAAACGAATAAATAAAAGTTGACCCTTTATGTTAATATACATATATAAATATATATATTCCATATAAGTATAAAATCTTCCCTTTAAAATTAGTAATAATTATATTTAAATATTTAAGAAAATAAAATAGAGCGAACAAAATTTGAAAGTAATTACAATATTAATATGTTAAAATATGATGCTTTAAAACCCTTACATAATTATTTTATATTTTCAAGAATAATGTAGAAAATGACATTTAGAAAAAAAAAATTAATGGCTAGAATTATTAAGGAAAAATAATGGTTTGGAATTTAAGTCTATTATTTTTGAAAGCAATAAAACGCAATTATTTAAAAAATAAAATTATTCGCATACAAAGGAAATGTTCATGCATTACTTTATGAAAAAAATTATACACACACAAGTTAAAAAGTTAACTTTAGAATTTTCGTAAAATAAGGAATAAAGTAAATGTTTGTTCGCCTAAATATAATTCATACATATACTTAATCAGCAAATTTTGCTGATTAAGTATATGTATGAGTTATAACTTCATTACATTTATTTAGAAAGAATTTCAGATACTTTTTCTCAGATCGTAAGACTGAATAAATAAGATTTACGAAGCAAAATTTCTTACAGTATTAAATTTTACAGAATTACAGTATTAAATATTAGTATTAAATATTACAGTATTAAAGATTACAGTATTTCTTGCAGCATCAATAAAATTGATAACTTATTCACAATATTATTAAAATATGAAATATTTCAAATGAATTTAGAAATAAAATTAAAAAATAAATCTTAAAAGTTTCACGTAAAGATAAAAAATATAAGTTTTACTATAAAAGTAAATTATGATATTAATAATTTATGAAAAGTATTATTTAAATATTTAAGAAAATTTAAGAAACAGTAAAAACAGTAAACAGAGAAACAGTAAAAACAATTTATTTTCTACGTGTTTCCTGTGTGATGTTTTCTAAAAGATAAAAAATATATGATAAACAATTTAGTTGTAAGAAAAGTACATATATACATCTTTTAAACAATATTTTGATACATACATATACATATATGAATTGAATTTTCAAAATTTAAGTTTTTAGGCATTTAAACTAGAGAAATTTACATTAGTAATAAGAACTAGTTATACATAATAAATAATTTATATCCCAAAAGGACTAATACATACAATTTTATCGAAAGTAATAAAATTTTGCTTTCAATAATAAATAATAAAAAGAAATATATATATATGAAACGGTTATATGATCGATAGTGTATCTAGCATGAAATATATTATTTTTAATAATCCATTTTTCTATAAATGTATTTTCATTTAGATTACAGAATTTCACTTCAGTTTTAAAATATTAATAAATAAACTTGTTAGAGTAATGAATTGTACATTTCTAATTATTTACTAATTTTACACAATATATTTTTCTGCAGTTTTTTAACAACTATTTATTTTGAATACTTACACTACTTAATATACACTCAAATATCAAAAAACAGTACAGCGTACATATACAAATAGTAGTACTGAAATAAGCATAGCATTATTTGCCATGGATGCATATGGTAAGGAAGTATCGTCCATGATGCGATGTAGTAGAAACGCTTATTTGACACAATAAGTGTCACATAAAACGCTGTTAATTAAATTATTTTTACTACGAGGGCTGGTTATCAAAATTTATGTGATTTTCCGTGTTGCGTTATAGTCAGTGCATAAGAAACACAACATAGCAACACGGAAGCAATCATAAAATTTGAATTATCTCATTCGAATATTTCCCGAATATACCATGAGTTCTTTAAACTATCAAATGTCTGACAAAAGTGTGGCTGGAAATGAGCCTGGAAAAAGCAGGATCGTTGAGGAATGACGAGATTTCTCGAAGTGGAATATTTCCTCAATTTGTATCGGATTACAACGTTGTTGTTGTTTCTGCTTATCCCCGATTGGCGAGACAGTACCATCACACCAGCCCCATGAATCCAAAAATAGTCAGTCGCTCAACACTACCTCTGGTCTCTACTCCTTGTCCACTCTCTCACACCCAACGCACTGAAAAATATTAGATGGGAAGGCCTGAACCACTCGACATTTGGGACAGAGAGGGTAGACCTTGGTATCAGAGACGTGTCTCTGAGCCAGCAGAGGCCACTTCGTAGTCTTGTCAGAGGGATTACATCGTAAGGTTATCTACAAGTGTTAAGAAAAAACTGTTTAGAAAATCCTTGTTGATATGGGTTTTTGTAGTCGAAGTACTACTTGCGAACTCTTGCTCACCACATGCGCATGATTAGCGAAGTGAAGCACCTTACTTGCTGTGGTGAATGATTGTGAGGTATATTTTCTTTCACTGTGTTGCTGGAGCTCCGTGGCCTTTCCACGTTAATCTGTGATGTCCGTTGGTGTGGGGTGATAAGGAGAGTAGGCTCCCAGCTCAGGTGTGACTTTTTCACCTGACCATGGTTTAAAACAAGGAGGCACTTGATGATGGGTATTATAAGTATTTCAAACCCCATTTAATCTTAAGGTACAGTCCATGGCTCACCTGCACAGCTATGTATGTATTTTGAGTACATGGCATCAAGCTTTACGCCTTGCTCAGGCTAGAGAAATTGCCATTGGAATATTGATGTGTGGGAATACATTGTCTGATCTGACGAATCGCGTTTCCAGTAGTGTAGAAAAGAGAGATTTATGACAGCATGGGGCAAACTACATGAATCTAATGATACTACATATCAATAAGGGTATATTCAAGTTGATAGAGCATCTATGATGGTGTAGATGAGTGTAGCTGTCTTGATATCGGACATCTGATACATCAAGAGATCAATCTGGTAGATGACATATATGTAAGATTCGTCTTGGGCCCATTCGTGTCCATTCTGTATTTTGATGGACTTGTATGATTTCACCAAAACAGTGTGAGACCAAACGTTGAAAAATGCTTCTGAGTGGCTCCATGATATTTTTTCTGATTTTGAACCCTTCTATTGGTCACTTAAATCCCCCGATTTGAATATTATCAAGTGGTTTGGACTATTTCGCAATGTTTAATTCAAACAAGATCTAATATATTATAGATTGCTCTACATGATTCATGATGTGAATTGTCATCAGGATATTTGGTCGAGTCCATAGCATACCAAGCTGCGGAAGTTATGCGCGTTTATTGCGATAATTATATACCATATTAGGTAAATAACAATAAAAACACTCACAATAACTTGGATAAATTCAATAAACTAAAACCTACATTTCTTCACTTTGAATCGCAAGCTATTTAATTAATGTATATTTGAGCTGAAGTCAGAAGCACGTCAAGAGAGAAGTGGAAAATGTTCCTTACCTTTTCTCTGTATTGTCTTCTGGAAGAGTCCAGAGATTGTATGAGGTTGGTGGTGTGACCGAGGAAGAGGGCGTAGCAGGTGGCCCCGCTGATCATGCTGAGCAGAGTTAGCCACATGTCGGTCAGACTCTGAGGTGGGAAACGTCCATAGCCGATGCATAGCATGTGTGACATCGCCTTGAATAACGCCCACGAGTACTGATTGAACCAGTGGGCGGTCTGCAAAGGGAAAGAGAAAAAAACATTGTTAACAAGAGAAAGAAAACACTGTTATTCTCTATAACAGGTGGTCTGTCGTAAAAGAAAGACATTAAGGCAAGAAACGAAAGTGCCATTTGCTATAGTAAGCAATCTATCAAGAGAAAATCGTTATATTAATAAGAGAAAAAAGCATATACTTGTACCGTGAATAATCTGTCATATAGTACGTAAAACAACATATCATTTACGCGAAAATAACAACATATTGTTTACTAAAATAATAAGACAAAATTGAGAAAAAAGAGAAATTGGATCACTTTCATATGTTATAAGGCCTCAAATTCGGCCCTATTCTTCTGCTTTTTAATTTTTTTTGGTTCATTGATTCACAGGCTGTAATTCAGGCCGTAAGCTCCCGTCATGTGAAATTCTCCATATCCACGAGCTCTTGCAAATTTTGTCATCCTGAAAGAAACGTGTCCCGAGGAAGATTTTCGGTCTAGTCAATGAAGGAGGCTGTTGGAGGCATCGCTACAACTTTGAGATCTGTAGGATGCTAAAAGACCATGACATTATCAAGACCATCAAGATAAATCGTATACAATTTGCAGGACACATTTGCCGCCTAGGCCCCTCCACTCTGACGTACAAAATCTTGCAATAGAAACCCATCGGGAAAAGACCAAGGGGTTGGCCCAAACTCAGATGGTGGGATGCGGTAGATGAGGATCTTAGCATTTTAAAAGTGAAGAACTGGAGGTCTGTCGCCAAACAAAGGCTGGCGTGGAAAAGTGTTCTAGGCAAGGAATTGGCCCACCCGGGCTTGTCGAGTCAATAGAAGAAGAAGAAAGAAGCGTGTTGTTTTCCAGTGGGTACCTGGGCACTGTGGCATCTATGGAAACGAACAGGCGGACTTCTTCGGAAAGAGGGGCACAGGACTTCTCTATTCAAGACACATAGAGATTTCCTATCACACTATAAAGCTAAACCTAAAACAAGTTTTTAAAAGAATTTTAAAGCTTCTAAACTACAAGAAAGGGTAAAAGCCACAAGCGGTGGAAAGACGACTTTCTGAATATCCCTGATGGTCCACGCAGTGAAGTTGCACAGTTTTGACTCCTGACCGGTCACGACTGTCTGGCTGAACACTTGCACCACATTGGTATCTTGTCCGCCCTGCAACTTGAAAGAACCCATGAATCGGACCCACCTTCACCGCTGAGCTGCACTGCATGGCAGCTCTGAATCGCCGCTTTATTGGCAAGCCAGAGAACTTTTGGGGCAATGACTCCGGTCATCTCGTTTATGTACTGTATTCACACCTGTCCTGTCTTCGTCTCATGTCTATTTTGTGATTTTTCATGTGTTTTATTTGTGTTATTCCTTGTATTTGATCTGTCATTGGAAATTAAAACATTATTTTTGGTGAGTGTTTTTACTTCACATAGGGGAAGACTTAACAAATGATTTACATGACTTTATGTCTTTATGAGTCATGACTTTATGAGTCATGATTTTCATGACTTTACATATGAGCTCCAGTGGCTCAGTAGCTTCACGCCGCTTCCCGTAAGGTCAGCAAAGTGAAACATAACTTGCCGCGGGCAGTGGTTGGGAGGGTGACCACGGTGTACTCTCCTTCACTGGGTTGTTGGAACTCCGTGGGTTGGGGACGTGTCCACGTTGTTCTGTGACGTCCAAAGTCCTTCCGCTAGTGCGGCGTGGATGTGGAGAGGAGGGTGCCAGCTCAGGTGTGGTCTCGTCACCTGACCGTGGTTCAAAATTACGAGGCACCTTAATAGAGCAAAATCGTACTTTCACCTTCGTGGTGCTCTGGTTAAACGAAAGACGCTCCTTACTGACTTAAATTTGCATAGCCAACGGCATAGCCAGCAGGCTTGTCCAAGTGTCATAAGCAACAACAACACATGACTTTATTTTTAAACCACGAATTATATAACTTTAGGAAAATATTTTTATTGATAGTGAGCTGAATTCATGTGTCGCTAGAAAGAAACCAGAAAAACACCTAAGCATTCATCCAACAGATAAACACTAAAAACGCAACAGCCATGTTTAAATTGTTCAATAGCAACGCCATCGAATTAGAAACCATACTTCCCAAAGAGCGCAATCCTATAACAAGGTTTCAGTGAGCTCATTACTTCAGATTTTTCCACTGTAATTTAAAATTTCCATTCAAAATATCAATTTAACCAAAATTTAATTATTTGTTAAAGTTTTTTATCGCTCTGTATCCCAAATCATTCACAGTTTTAAATTCTTTATTTACACTCTTCATAAGTAACTTATATTTGTAAAATGGAATGACCCACACTAAAGGATGTTGCCAGGTGGACAATGAATCTTGTTCTGCTGAAAGTTTTAATTCCAAGATGGAGAAAAAGGAAAAAACGCAACTTAATTAGAAAATGCTTCAAACTTAATTATGTATTCATTTTAGCGTAAACTCTGACTCCTTTTATGTTATCTTTTTTATCTTATATTCAATCGAAAACTTCAAAAAGCAATCTAGATTTATTATTAATGCAATTATTTTGACTATGCATTGCAACCACGCATAATTCCACTCACACATTGCAACAATTGCATAAGATTCTCCTTAGCCAATCAAGTTGCTTTACTTTCCATGTCACCATGTCACCAGATCCTGTAGAACAATCTGATCACCAATTAGATTATGACTAGACCGGAATCCTCCATTACGCTTGTCATGGTCTTCTTCACCTCACATAATTCCGAATTTTCAATAAATTAGCTATCGAAAATAATTACTCCATTATGCTATGGCATAAATTTAGCTTTCATGTTTCTTGACTGAGGTCACGGTAGCTTTGTTGGTAAGGGCATTCGTTCTGGCCATAGGAAGGTAGTGGTTTCGAATCCCCTATCAACCAAAGATTCGTCGTGTTCGGTGATGGTGGCTGGGGAATGCTAAATAGGTTTCGGTCGCAATGTGCTCCATGTGAAATGATACCTCAAACAGAGAGCAGGCCAATTCTGGAGATCTACTGCTTGGTCCTGCTTTTAAATTAATAAGACGCATCCATTTTCAGGCTCACGATGGCATACCGCTGGCTGGGTGCTCGATTATATAAAATTAGTGTTGAAAAGACGTCAGACTTTTAACCTCCTAAGTTTAAGCAAACTTGAACTTTTAATCAGAGACTTCATAGTTGAAATGACTGTTTTTTCCCTACCAGTCACAGAATGAAGGACTTTGCAGCCACACAATAGTTTCATTCTCCATTTGTATCTAACTTTTCACTGTCTCATTTACTTATATTTTTTAAAAATTCCTATCTTTAATTTCTTTTTTAATTTCAATCATTCATTCTTATGTTGTCATCCCTGCCTGATATAGAATTGTAATGTTTTGGACACTACGCGATCCAATACAAGACTTCGATATATACATATAGGAGAGATTAATTTTTTTATCATACATATTGTGTATATTTGAATTTTGCTCTTTAGAGGAGTTTTTTTTGTAAGCTTATTCCAAACAGCTTAATTTGTAAAATTTAGCATTGAGAAATAAACTGTTGCCATTACATACTGATTAAAAACATAAGCTTGATTCACTTAATATTTTATAATAAATCTATTATTCTCTTGATACTAATGCTATTAAAGATTTGTATAAGAATTTAAATTTTTCAATAAAATGTTTACCAAACATGAAATTAATTTTTGGATCGCATTTTATCAAACTTATTTGACTGTTTTATGCTTTGAAGGAAATATTTAAATTGTGAAGAAAATGTATCTTTTTGGATTAGGTTACAGAGAATTCTATGAATCGAACCAATAATCTTATAATCCACATACTTTTCAAGAAAAAGAAACGAATGGTTGAATTATTTTATGGAATTCCGTAAGCTGGGGCTTTAAAGAATTGATACGCATAGTTACCTTCTTTATTTCGAAACTTTGCATGGCAACGGAATGTTTTGAAAGAATTATCTTACAAAATTCATTCTTTCAGATATATTCGATGGTATTTCTTCTTGTCCCGCGATAAATTATCTCTAGTTTTCATAATTAAATTTCCTTTAAATATATCACGCAATAAAATTATTTTCGATTTTGTTCATCTACAGATTTTCCTTTTAAAATAATAATATTAGTTATAAGAAGGAATATTATTTGATTGGAAAAGAAGACAGAAACTGTATTTAATTTGGATATGCAAATGATTTTAAATAATTTGGTTCGGAATGTGTGTGGAATTCTATTACAAATTAGTATAATTTTAGTAAAATGTATATTATCTGTCTGAAATGTACCAGTAAGTCCAGCGCTGAGTTAAAATGCGAGTTGCATCCATAAGAGCGACTAGTATCGAACCTGAAACCCTTCGCTCTGAAGGGCACTGTCGTACTAATAAGCTACATTGATTTTGAAACTGAGGATAAGTTGGTATAAATATTTCTCTCAATATGATATTCTAAAAAAATTCCGGAAATGGTAAACAGAGTAAGAGCTGCGTGGTCATATACGGAAAAAAATGAGTGTATCAACATAAAGGTTGTATAAATTAAACTTCGAATAGCCTCAAAACTCGTCTTGAATAAGATGGTAGTAAAATTTCGATTCATAGCTTATGACATGTAGCATATCAGCTAAAAAAATGCATAAAATGAAATTGCATCTGCAAAATAAATTATAAGTGAGAAATGTATTTGCGCTAAAAAATACATGCACTCATAAAAACTCATTAAAAAGTTGTATTCGCTTAAACTGAAGCTATAATATGAAAAAATCGCAATAACAAAACACATTAAATTGAACAAAAAAAGAAAATTAAAAATTTTTTCTAGTAAATAATTGTGTTAAACTGTACAACACGTTTAAGGCATTCAAATATGGATTCACCACAGTCCAAATTAAAAGTATTTCTCACAAATCCGGATCTAAATTGGAATTTAAATATAGTCTGAGTTTGAAATATCACAATACCCATCTTAAAATATATTTTTTTTATTTAGATGTAAAATTACCGAATCTTTGAATTCCTATATTATTTAAAATATTTTTAACGATTTTTACCGCATTATTTTTATCGACTTAGCACAAATTGCACAATATGTTTTTTATTTATTTAAACACACTGCGTAAGTGGGAAAGGCACTTTTAAAAAATTTAAAAATCATGGAATTTCTCCTGGAAATTACGGTAATTTAATTCAAATGTTTACTTTCAAAATCAGATTATCCCTTTCTGTGTATAATATTGATTTTTAAGGAGATAGAAAGGTTGGGGGGAAAACTAGTTTTAACGAGTTTTTCATACAATAAGTATAAAGTAAATGTTGGTCGTACATACAATAATTATAAAGTAAATGTAATTTGAGCCAATTTAATGCTACAAAGCATCGATAAAATTTACGATTGAGACACGTTAATATCGATTCAATCACTGCAGCAGAACTTGAGCAGCAGGAAATCAGTTTCTGTTTACAGCTGCATATAACTCTCTCTCTCTCTCTCTCTCTCTCTCTCTCTCTCTATATATATATATATATATATATATATATATATATATATATATATATATATATATATATATAACTAACAACTAACTAACTAACTAACACACGCACTTAAATAAAATGGTTTACTGAGCAGAAATCACTTATATTCATAGATATTAATATAAGTCTCATTATCGGTTTAATACATCTTTTGTATATAGTAAATTATTATTAACAAAATGATGGCTATAACTGATTATAATATAGAAGTCAATATATGTTAAGAAACTTATTTTTTATACATTTTTAATTATATAATTTAAGTTTAGTTTGAAATAGGTACTTTGAACTTTATCGTCAAAGGAACATACATGCAAGTTCATGGACCTTCTAGGAATTAATACACTTTGGGTCAGTTTCGCACTATAAGATTATCAAGGAGCTTACAAAATAAAATGAGCCTTATGTGTATGATTTTACATTTTAATAAACAAACACGAAAAATAACATTTACATAAATACTAAAAGAGCTCGATTCAACTTATTATGTTAAACAATAAGACTCATTAACAAAGAATAGAATAAGATGTCAGGATGGTTTCAAAACTGAGAACTAGGTGTTCTGAAATGTCAAAACACCATATAGGAAGTTTGATTCTAAAACTATCAATATGAGTGTTTGAACAAAATTGTTCTAATCTATAAAAAATGCCTTTTTATATGGAGTGGTTAAAAATGACATCTGTTTGGCAGAAAAAATGCGGGTAAAAGTTTACAATCTGGTATCCCTTGAATTTTTGGCGATTTTTTTGAAGCTAAGATAGGCGCCAAGATGAGACTAACAAAATGGTCGTTGCCACTAATCAAAAGATGAACTGTGAGTATACCAACGCGTTACTATAAATTAAACTTTATCACCAATATTTTATCCAAACCAAAAGGTATCCGACTCTACACTGAAACGAAAATGCGTTTTATTAAGCATTTGGGCGCAAAAAAAAAAAAAACCCTGGGCAAATGAGAAAAAATTAAAATAAGTGTATCCTTAAAAGAAAATCGTTTTAGTTTCGGGTATGATTTTCACAGACAACCAGCAACGTGGAACACCTTTGAGGCAGGACCTTTGTTGAAGGAGAGTGGCATTCATATTTCGGTGTCTCTGAGCAGTTAGCATTCAATAACAGTCTTCACTTGGCATCTTTGCAAGTCTACGACTTTTATCTTATCTTTGAATTGCAGTTCCAGTTTTGGCCCAACTCTAATCAGCCAACAATTCTCCAATATTCTGATTCGGTTTAATAAATTCATTGAGACGTCGCACTCATCGAAACAACGCGCTTTCTTAATGTCGATCATTCTTGATCACTTTGTCTCACAGTAAGTGTGTGTGTTGCTTATGACACTTGGACAAGCCAAGCTCGCTATGCCGTTGGCAGTGCGAATTAAGTCAATAGAGAGCGTCTTTCGTTTTGCATCAGAGCACCACGAAGGTAAAAGTACGACTTTGCTCTTTTTAAGGTGCCTCGTGATTTTGAAGCAGGGTCAGGTGACGAGGCCACACCTGAGCTGGCACCCTCCTCTCCACACCCACGCCATACCAGCGGAAAGACTTTGGACGTCACAGATTAACGTGGACACGTCCCCAACCCACGGAGTTCCAGCAACCTAGTGAAGGAGAGTGCACTGTGGTCACCCTCCCAACCACTGTCCGCGGCAAATGATGTTTCACTTTGCTGAGCTTACGGGAAGCGGCGTGAAGCTACTGAGCCACGGGAGCTCTTACATTAAGTTGAAAACCAAATCTCATATGCTCTGTTACAGTGTCTTCTTGGACGCCAAACACAACATTTGTGACTCTATTCTTCCACTTTATGCAAAAATTGCCCATACTTGTATTTTGTAAGACTTACAATATCCATTATTGTATTTTCTTTTCTAATCCCTTAGTCCTTAGCCATATAATGGGCAAAGTACTGGTATTTCATACAGTGGGTCACCCAGTGGATGTGCCATCTTCACCCTGAAAGGGAAGTGATAAAGAAAGGTAAAGAAAGAAACACAAAGAGAGAAAGAATCATCCATGCCAGAACAAGGATTGGAGCCTGAGAGCTACTGCTTCGAAGTTAGGGACCTCGACGCCATTGGTCGGCTCCTTTAATTGTCTTGAACAGTGTATGTGAAACAATGCTAATTTTTAAGCAAACGATTCCTAAAATTAATTTATGAAATATTTTAAAATAATGAAATATTTTTAAGCAAATTATTCTTAAAGTTAGTTTATGGAATTTAAAAAAAAAGGAAATTTTTTAAAACTTTTTACTTTTTTAATCACTGCTTTCATTAAATAACATTGTTAGGTTTCTATTTGTTACTTCTTTTATTGAATCTAATCTTAATACCAATATTTATATTAGTGTCAACCGATGGCTGAGAGGTAAGCGTTCCTGACTCCTAAGCTTTTGGTCCCGAGTTCGAATCCCAGTTCGGGCATGGATGTTTCTTTCGTTCTCTGTGTTTCTCTGTCCTTTCTTCTGTGATATTGTATGAACGTGGCCCACCCTATAAACGGGTTTGTGGTGGTATGGCGCGGGTAACGCTACTCGCCTCCGTGACTTGGTTCACAGGTGCCCGTGGGCAACGACACATGAGTAGCAGTTTCTGGCCTTGTTGTGGCATAGGGTTCGTCACCCAAGTGTGTCCGCCGTTGGAAAAAATATTTATATTGGTATTAAGATTAGGATTAAGATTATAATACGATAAAATTATGATAAGTAGTAATAATCTCATTACTTATCTTTTAAATTATGATAAGTAATAAGATGCCGATTCTAGGAAATATATTTAAGTAAGAGTGTATGAGAACTTATATTTGAGTAAATTTTAAATTCTTATTCCTTTTCTTATAAGGATTTATTTCGAAACTTTAGAGATTTGTACAAGTCCCGTCTTTCAAGATGGCGGTTAAACTTGTTATGTTCTTTATTTCGAAGTTTTTCACAAAAGCAAACGAAAAAACAAAAACTACTTTCAAATTCTTTTTGTCTTCGTTTTACACCAGGGAATTTTTCACCGAATTCAAGTTTGGAGAATACTTGCTTATTGAATTGTATGAATTCAACATAAATCTTTCGCGTACAAAACGTATTCGATTTTCCTTCAGTTTTTCAAGTGTTTGGAAGACGAATGAATAACACTAAAAAAGCTATACGTAAAAAATGTCTATAAGGATTACTTTTCTATTTTGTTTTAGAGTAACTTGTCATAGAAAAAGGAAAACGCTTTTTAAATTTGAAGGAAAATCAATGAAATTAATTCGAACTTAATTGGTAATAATTATCACTAAAATTAAGAGTTAATAGGTATTATTGTTATAAAGGAGTTTCAAAAATATATTAATGGAAATAAAATGAAAAAATATATCTCAGTAAAAAATTTAATGTCAGTGTATTAATTTGTAATATTCAGGAAAAAAATACAGTAAAGAACGAAATATTATTTTATGCAGCATTGCAGATGACTTATGGCTTAGATTGATGAAAGGTATTTAACGCAGCGTTAGATATTGAAAGATATTTGACAGAGAGCATGAAACTTAATTTGACACAGCATAGCAAATAAAAGCTATTTGACATAGAGGGATGAAAAATATTTAACATTAACAAATAGAGGATTATTTGACACAGCGATATTAAAGATATTTGATGCAGCATTTCATGAAGTAAGATGTTTGGCAGAACGGCATGAAACTATTTGATACAGATTTGCAAATAGAATTTTTTTGACTTAAAGGAATGATAAATATTTGAGATTAGCAAATAGAGGGTAATTTGATGCAGGCGATGAAATATATTCAATATATCTTTAGAAGGTAGAAGACTTAGATTCAATGAAATGAAGAATACTCGATAAAATCAGATGAAAAATATCTGAAACAGGGAATTAGATTATTTAACTCAGCAGAACGAGAGATATTTGATGCAACGTAACAGATTGATCACACAGTGAAGGTCTTTTATTATATTTTTAATATACATTGAATATTACTGATTTCTCAGAGAAACTTTTTAATAGCAGTAACATCAGTATTCACTATGATCTCCAGTGGCTCAGTAGCTTCTCGTCGCTTCCCGTAAGCTCAGCAAAGTGAAGCATCATTTGCCGCGGGCAGTGGTTGGGAGGTTGACCACGGTGTACTCTCCTTTACTGGGTTGTTGGAGCTCCGTGGGTTGGGGACGTGTCCACGTTAATATGTGACGTCCAAAGTCCTTCCGCTGGTGTGGCGTGGATGGGGAGAGGAGGGTGCCAGCTCAGGTGTGGTCTCGTCACCTGACCGTGGTTCAATATGACGAGGCACCTTCAAAAGAGCAAGGTCGTACTTTCACCTTTGTGGTGCTCTGATCCAAGCGAAAGACGCTCTCTATTGACTTAATTCACTGCCTATGGTATAGCGAGCTTGGGTTGTCCAATTGTCATAAGCAACAACAACAGTATTCACTAGTTTCAAGAGAGAGAAACAGAGAAACTTCAAAGCATTGATTCTGAGAAATTTGCACGCAGAAGGCAGAAGTAACTATCCATCTACCATTGCTAAACTGTGGTTAGATTACGAACTTAGTACTTTGCATTCCGAAGAACGCAGTCCTATAACTAGACCACAATAATCCCATTCAGAAAATACCGATACAGTAAAATAGATGATATTAAAGAAAAAGACATTCTAACATCTACACTTGTTGATTTTCAGGTATATTTTTGTTTAGATAGAAGCTGTATCTTTTTATATGTCGCAAGAAATGAAACTTGGAAGTCTCTCAAGCATCCACTTCCACGTTCATACTTGTAGAAAGAATATACTATGTTTCATTGTTCAACAGTAGCAGGGTTCAAGTTGTAAATTATAATATCAATAACAATTTTAAAATTAAAAAAAATAAATGAAATAATTTATATAAAATGTTTTATTTAAAAATGAAAACAAGCAGCATAGTTAGTTTCCTCTAAATCACTGAATTATTTTCTAAATTTTACACGAAACTTTATGGTTTGGTTGCACTTTTGCACTCCAGATTTAATTCAACAGGTACCGATTGCCTTCAGTAGACCTCGAACATCATGTTGAAGAAGGAATTGAACCCGCAAACACATAGAGTTGAACAGAAAATTAAGAAGTTCCACCTTTGGCCGTTAATTCAGTGGCGGTCTCTTGGAAAGCAAGTTAGGATTACAAATAATTTCAATGAAAAATGAAAAGACAAATAGATGAAAATAAAAATATAAGTAAAAAGAAAATTAAACTTTATAAAGACATTAAAATGTATGTTTATGCTAATTTGAAAAATTTTCAATACTCTATCGCAGTCCCTATTTTTTCTCAGAATTATGTAGAATTAAATAAGAACACATATGAATAATAATGATCATTATAGAAATATCATTCACACATTTGAGTGATTTATATTTTGATTTTTAAAGCATATTTTATTTATCATTTGACTTCAAAGTTCTTTATAACAGAAAAAGGCACTCCTGAAATTTTAAAGTTCAATTACTTATAACTAACTGATTTGGTGACAGAATTTTCATAAGGCTTTCACCTACGCAAAAGTCATATTGAATGTTTTTTTCCTTTTATTTTCCTCGTTTCAATAAAGGTATCAAACTTCGGTCCAACTTTCCAGAGTTCAAATCTCCTTTTCACAGGTTGGTAAAGGCAGATTTTAGAACTTACGTTTGACGCTTTAAAAATGTGGGAAGTCACCATTAATGGAGAATTTGGATCAACTTTCTGTTCTGGAAGAAGCTTTTAAGCTTTTCGCTGGAGACACCTCTCCGCGACGAATATCCCCAGATGCAGACGAGCTGAAATGATATCACACTTTTGGTTTGTAAAAAGAACTGCAGAAATTTAAAGCTTTTGAAACACGTATTTCAATCTGAGATACAACAAAAATAAGAAAAATTTTCCTTTTTTTTAAAATCACGGATATCTATTTTTTGAAAATTTCAAAGTAGAAGAAACTATAAGGAGATTATTTTTTTTCTGTATTTCACAATTTAAGTTTTCCTAAAAGAAAGGTATGCACAAAATTTTAAAATGATTTCAAAATATTTTATTAATTTATTTTACAGAAACTTTTCCAAAAAAAGCCAACAGTTTTAAGCAATTTATTTTTATGACATTAAAAATTATATAAAAGCCGGGTAGAACTTATTAAGAATATTTATACTAAATATTTGGCATTTAGATAAATTTAGGATACTTTTTAAAGTTAATTGGTTATAGTCTCTTACATATATATTAATATTTAACATCTTTTTGACTTCATATATTTATTTTAAAATTATTTTTGTTAGTAGTAGATAGGTTTGTTAGATCACTATAACAAGTTTTAAATCGAAAACTTTTGGATACTGAAAACACTAACATAATAAATCAGCCATGGTCAGCTATGAAGTCGACACATGCGTTGGTACCTACATCTACGAAATCATCTAGCAAGTGTGGTGGCATTCGACCCCTAAAAATAGTAACATGCCCACAGGCCTTTTCAACTCGACCATTTTACTATTTAATCTCAACCAGCAAACCCACGAACTTCCGATCACATGAGGTACGTCTTTCACTACTGGGTCAAGTATCGAACTCGTTACCTTTCAGACACAAGAACTACGTTTTATTTACAAATATAGCAGCATTTTAATAACAGGTTTAGTTTGACTTATCGCTCAACCATTATTTTTTGCACACGAAAGCTAATTAGATCGGGACATAGGGTTTATAGAGGATTCCCAGCTACTACTAACACCCAAACCCAAGGTGGGATTCAAACCCACGAATTGTTGAATCGAAGGCCGGAGACCATTCTAACCATTCGGCTGTTCGGCAAACTTTTGCAGCAGATAAAAAAACGGAATAAAATTTAAATTTTGTAGGCGGCTAAATTTAATAGTTTATTATTTTTTGTATTATTTAAACTGAATTTGACTATAAGGTATATTATAAAATAAACATGAAAATGCATTAAAATTTTTATATAAAAATCATTTCAATTAAATTTTATATTGTTTAAAAAGCAGTAGCGCTCGTGTTGGAGTTTCTTTGTTTTGTATTTTAAAGTGCTGGAAATCGATGGGTATCGGCGGCTCGAAGATTTTTACGAGGCTTCTAACTACCCCATAAAGATAAAAGTCTCTGAGAGGGTTTTTTATGGGATTATGAGGAACTTTATGGGGGGTATAGACTTACTTTATTTTGAAAAAAGTCATATTTCAGGTATTTTTTGCATGCATAAAATTGAAGAGCCGATAACATAGGATCCTTATTCCCAATTTGGTATAGTCAATACTTCTCATCCAAAACCAGTTAAATGGACAAATTAAGATAACGAACTGTTTTAATATAGTTACGAACGAAATAAATTTCTAATATAAATATATTTAAATTCATTTCCTAATTAAAGATATTCATGATAATTATTATCTAATGTTAAGAGTTAAATTAAGTTTTTAAAAATCATAAAGACTTATATTACAAAATTCTGAAGAGATTCAGATTAAGTACTTTTAATATACTTAAGAATTATGCTTCTTTAAACTTATTTTGAAAAATAAACAACGTAAAAATTATTCAGGAGTTTGTACTTAATTAGAGAGAAGATTATTAGTTCTATAAAAAAATGTAAAGGTCACATAAAATTTTGGAAAGTAAGTTAAAGCATTTTTGTGTATTCATTTGTGTGTGTATAAAAATTAAAAACTTTTAGGGACCAAATAATAAGGATTTATAATGTGAGCTTTTTTGATACACTTATATTTACTAAAAAAAGTATGAAGCCCATTATAAATTTAATATATAAATAACTATTCTATAATATACAAGCAGTCAAAAAATAATAAAGAAATAGAAAATAATAAAGAAGAAATAGAGTACCAAAAAAGAAATTTGTTTTTTGGTAAAAAATATTGCAAAAAATAAACAATTTCTTTTGTGACTAATCTCATATTTTGATGCTAATATATATATATATATATTCTTAAAAATTGATTTTTATACTTTTAAAAAAATTTATGATAGGGATATGTTGTCTAGTGGATAGAGAAAATATTAACACGCCTAACAATAGCTGAATTTTTGAAATTTTAATAATTATGTACATTATTATAAATATTATTAAACATCCTAAAGAAAGAAATATTTCTGTATCTAATACTGAAGAAACTATATCTACATTTTTTTCTTTTGTCATTTTCATTTGGTTCCAATAATGTTTTTAACTTTTTATTTATATTCACTCAAATATTTTTAAGTTCAAGATACATGTTTTACACTCATTCTTTCTGAAATAAAAGTTTTCTTTATTGTAATAATTTAAAGCAGCTAAAACAAGCTTAAATTTGTTCAATTTATGTGCATTGCTGATATACATTTGGAATTTAATTGTATAGTAGTTTTTTAAAGTGAATAGCAAAATCTTAACTATTTTATAAAGCAAAGTCACATTTTGTTTTAGATAAATTTTTCTTTTTAAAAAACAAAGTGCAGAATATCTTTTGTGAAATCTAAACACATTTATATGATGGATAAGTATTATACATAATCAGCTGATTTGACATTGGAACACGCATATAGTTGGTTTAATTAAAGAAAAAATAAACCCAAATTTTGTGTGTTTTGAGTTTACTTACATATAAAAATTCTGTAACTGCTTAAAACGAAAAAGTTGACATAAAAATGAAGTTTTTATCATAGCAACAACATAATTCATCAACGGACTGTTTTGGAAGTTTTAGGTTAAACCTAAAAGTTTTAATTAGATTTTGAATTTTTGATATTTTCGCAAAATTTAAAGTTACGTAAAGTTTTTAAGAGTAAAACAAGGAGATGCATTGTGTTATAACTAAATAGAGACCTGAGAGAAAAAAAACTAGAGAAAAGAACGAAATTTAGAAAAACTTATCAACTTCAAGGGAAATGTCAGCTGGATAAGATGGATTATACAAGATTTAGAGTGAAAAATTAAGACAACCGTGATTGGTTAGTTTTATTTATTTTGAAAAAAGAACAGGAAAAATAGGAATTGGACAACAAGATGAGAAATTCTAATTACATTTAATACTCAAAATCATGAACATTTTTAATTTTTTCTGAATTATAAATTTTAAAAGATATATTTTAAGTAATAACTAACTGGACAATATGTTTTTTTAAGAATAATTTGGTTTTGTTACAAAACTTCTTTTTCTGTATTTTTGTACTGAAAAAATAAATATATAAGCTGAAATATAAAATATATTAAACATATTTTACTTCATAAAATTACTGTGATAAATGTTTTTTAAATGATACTCAAACTGATTTAAATAGATATAATTTTAAAGTAGTTTTTTATCAATTGTATTTGCATATCTTACAAATCAACTTCAAACAAAATTCCGGATTATTTTCCCGTTTCCTTGGTATAACATATATTTTTGCCGATTTACCTGTAATAGAATATCATATAACTTTTAACCGTTAATAACGTTTGGCGAATGTGAAAAAAGAAAAGTAGCAAAAAGACCATCTTGTCTTTCTTACTTATCATCTGAGTTAATATTGTCTGACTATAAAAATAACAAACGAAATTTTTTTTATTAAAATTTCATATATAGTTTTTATTAATATTAAAAACTTAGTTTGCAATGTTACGCCAATAATTTAAACGTAATCAATGCTGAACTAAATTTCCTGTAAAGTTACCAAAGTAGTGATATAATTAATTTAAGCAATTAAATATTTTATTCTGAAAAAATTTATTTACTGCAAGAAGAAAGGTGTGTTTACTTTTCCCTATTTTAAAATTGCAATTTATATGTAAATTTCTCTGGTAGATATTAAAAAATTTGCACAGCACCAAATCCTCTCTTCTCTCTCCGTTCCCACATAACTTTTCTGAAAAATAATAATGTTCATCATTTTTTCTTTTTAAAAATATTTTACGCTTTTTCCAACGCGTCGCCGATAAAAGATAAATTGGAGCGTCGAAGAAAATAGTCCTGATTTTGAATATATTCGATTTGTTTTTAACGGACCTAAGCATGAGACGATATTTTGAAGAAAGATACGTTGTTATTGTGGTTGTGTGCCAGCTAGGCTGGCAATATGGGGTGCGCTGCTCCACTTTTCCAACTGAACCATATTTAGGTGTGGAGTCCGACTTCCTCAGTACACACATGCCATAGGTACCCGTTTATAGGGTAGGCAACCATTCACAACACATTCGTACAATGAAAGGACAAAGACAGGATAGATAGAGAACGTAAATCCATGCCCGAACAGGGATTCGAACCCAGGACCTCCCTATCCGCAGTCAGACACAGCTGACAGCTAGACAAGTTGGACGGCGAAGAAAGCTATATGAAAAGTAAATATCTTTGAAAATGGTATACATAAATGGTTATTTTTCAATATCACGATTATTCGCCAATGATAGGTAAGCATTTTCAGCTGGAAGTTTATGTCCGCAAAAACAAGCAGTTTAGGCCCATCACGCAGTTAATAATTTTGCATAAGGTGTAATGCAGTTTGTCGTTGTCTTGTGGTATTCATTCAAGGTGTGCAGGTCAGCCATGGACTATAACTTAAGTTTAACGCGGGTTTGGGATATTTTCCCATAATCAAGAGTTTCGTTATTTTGAACCATTGTTAGGTGATAAATTCCCACCAGAACTGGCACCCTCCTCACAACGTCCACGCCACACCTGAGGAAGGACTTTGGATGTCACAAATTAAAGTGGATAACATCTCCAACCCACGGAGCTTCCGTAATCCAGTGAGGGAGAATGTGGTCACCCTCTCCACCACTGCCGGCAGCAAATGACACCTGTTTTTTGCTGATCTTAACGGGAAGCTGCGTGCAGCAACAAAGCCATTAGAGCTTATATATTGATGACAAAATGAAATACACTTTTGGTATGGGATTTTTTCCTTCATGTGCCATTTCTTGGAAAATGGCGATCGGAATATAGGCGATCCGCATCTGACTGTCATAGGTAACTTGCCACTTGTGCAAACTCCAAAATTCTGTATGACTGTCAGATTCGCAGAGTTCCTATTCATCCATCATTTCTCTTCAGGTTTACTTTCAAGTGTTATTTCTATGTCAAGAACTATTGATTTTCTTGATGTTTCGGGGAAAATATCTCTTACAGAGAAACTGTGGCTACTAAAATTTATATTGAAGCAGATTTTCTTACCCAAAAGCGTGTTATGCTGATACGACACATAAAACAAGAAATCACTTTTCTCACTTGTAAGCAAGTTATGAGAAAATGTATGACCTCGATTTACCAGGATGAAGATTTACTTAAAATGGAATCCAGCTATGGGAAGATTCGCTTCTCTCTTATATTTATCTTATAAAGTATGAGGGGAAGCACGAGCAGTTTTTTACTTGTTGACTAGAGATAATTACCTAGCTATTCATCTGTGTCGTATAAGGATCTGTTGTTGTTGCATACCCCCATTGTTCCTTGGGGTTCCGAACACAGCGCTAGATCAGATCCATAATGTTGAACACTCCTCAAAAATCAAGCACCATTAAGGAATTGTTATATAAATCAGCCTTGGATAGCCCCAAGCACTCAAGGATATGTTCTGGTTAGGTGGACACTAAAGTATCCCCAGCATCGGTATGTAGAAGTACCAATGCTTTCAATCTTGAAAAGCAAGAATGTTTTTATATTTTTTATTATAACTTTTTATGATCAATAAAATCCGGTATTTTTGCTCCTTATTGGTTTCTCACATTTTGCTCCTATTCGTATTCATTTCACTCAGCCATTGGAAATAAAAATAACATTTTGTACTATTCAAACAAGTTTGCCATTGAATGATGGAAAAGTGTGGACGTTAAGATAAGTAACAGTTCATATTCATCAAAGAAGAAACTACTTTGAATTTAAATGTAACATTTGCATTGAGAAAATTGTTTTCTCTCACTCATTCAGTTTCATAATTTTTAATAACCTCTTAAAATTTTGTGGATATTTCATACATGGATTTATTTTCACCACATCTCTGAATTGATTAAGTTGAATTTTAAAATGAATAGATTTTTTTTAGAATGAATAATTTTATATATATATATATATATATATATATATATATATATATATATATATATATATATATATATATATATATATATATATATATATATATATATATATATATATATATATATCAACGACGGGCTTTTGGGTAATGAACCCTATGCCACAACAAGGCTAGAAACTGCTACTCATTTGTTGTTACCCAGCGGGCACCTGTGAAACCAAGTCACGGATGCGTCTAGCGTTGCCGGCGCCATACCCCCACAAACCTGTTTATAAGGTGGGTCAACATTCATACAATCATCACAGAAGAAATGAACAGAGAAACAGAGAGAGATAGTAACATCCATGCCCGAACCAAGATTCGAACCCGGGACCCACAGCTCAGGAGTCAGTAGCGCTAACCACTCAGCCGTGGATCGGCATATATATATATATATATATATATATATATATATATATATATATATATATATATATATATATATATATATATATATATATATATATATATATATATATATATATATATATATATATATATATATATATATATATATATATATATATATATATATATATATATATATATATATATATATATATATATATATATATATATATATATATATATATATATATATATATATATATATATATATATATATATATATATATATATATATATATAATATATATATATATATATATATATATATATATATATATATATATATATATATATATATATATATATATATATATATATATATATATATATATATATATATATATATATATATATATATATATATATATATATATATATATATATATATATATATATATATATATATATATATATATATATATATATATATATATATATATATATATATATATATATATATATATATAATCATAACTCTATATAATCATAACTTTATATATAATCATATATAATCATAACTTTCTGAAATGAATTGTTTGTGGAGAAAAATTTATGAAAATATATTTTAGGAAATATTTGAAAACATTTTAGAAAAACTTTTACCGCTTCGAATACACAATTTCTTGCTTGAAAGGAAAACGTTGAATCCCGAAAATATGTTTATGCAAATTTGTTCGACTCCAAATGGAAAGTTGCAATTTTCTGCCGCTGACAGTTTACAGTAAAGAATTACCACCGGCCTCTGGAGCGACAGGGAATTCTCCCAAAGAGCGATAATAACATTTTGACAAGTTGAATAATGAAAATGGACGAGAATGTAAACAACGCAAAGACAATCGAAGCGCTTCAATGCTGCTTGGATAAAAAAAGAATTAAAATAAAAAAATTGTTTCAAGGATTCTTTTTATTTCATAAAGAGTGAAAGAAATTACGTTTGAAATTGTAATTATTTGTATAGCCTTCGAAGAGTTGAGTCAGACGATATTCATGACCTTCAGCATATTCGAAGGTCATGATTCATTTTCTGTTATTCCCTAGCACTCAGCATCCAAACTGTTAAAAAGTACTCTTTTAAAGCACTATATATATATATATATATATATATATATATATATATATATATATATATATATATATATATATATATATATATATATATATAATATGTATATATATATATTATATAAATTATTTCTGAAATTACTTAAAGAATCTGTAAATTTCCAAGACAATTTATAAATGTTTTTATCAGCCAGTTCTTAAAATGAAATTAAAGATCTCTACTCGAGCACAGAAGTAGCATTGCATGTACGTATAGCCGCCTATGTTCGAGCAAACTTTTTTTAAAAGTTAATTTTTATTTTCTTTTATCTTGTTTTTAGATCAATTATGATGTAAAAATATAAAAATTTTAATTACATATAGACCATACTTTTTTGTGAAATCGGTTATTTTCGGGCAAATTTATTGGGAATTTTAATAAAACGCTAAAAACTATAGAAAATTGTAATGCATTAATCTTAATTTAAATTGAGCATAAGGTTTATGTGACAAATATTCTTTGAAGTGAAGCCAAATCTAAGATATTCAGAGATAAAGAAGATATGATTAAAAATATACAGCAAGATGTTGATTTGTTTCATGGTGTTAGCTTAATTTTTTATACATCAAAAAGTAAATAATAATTATGTTAGTTTTTTAAATTGTATTAATATTTTAGAATATCTTTAGATACTTTGTATAATATTTTAATTGAATTTTGAATGTATTAACTAAATTATTGAATTCTGTATTAATTTTATTCTTCGGATAGTGAAAATAAATAATATTATGTTAATTTGGTGTTAAGTAAACGCTCGCTAAGAACAAAAAACATAGTTTGCCACTGTTAAAAAAGCAGCCAACTGTGGTAAAACTTGTTGATTTTTTCCGGTTGTCAAATTAATTCACAAAAAGCAATTAATTACCAAATTTAGGTTGATATTAGAGTCACAAGAAACAAGAGTTTGAATTAAACGAAATTCATAATTCCAATTTGAGTCATTTGCATTTTTTACTTTTAAATTTAATGCTGTAAAATTTTATTTTGGAAATTCAAGCTTACTGAATATTATATGTTGAGATGGATATAAATTATATCATAATAATTATATAAATTATGTATGGATATAAATTATAATTAATTTATGATTAAATAGCATAAATTAAAAATCTGTATTCTTTCGTAAAAATTTCGAAGGGATTAATATGTATGTATCTTTTTTATTTTATAATCGTTAAATGAACTCTGAAAATAAACATTTTTACATTTTAATTATTTGCAGAAATCTATCTAATATTAATTTATAAACCAAAATGATTTTATTAAATTTATCTCTCTTGTTACAGATACGTATTTAGCGATTCTTAAATTCCTTTTTATTGTTAATAAGTTTTCAAGTATAATTTAAATTATGTAAGTTCGATTTTTTATAATAACGTTACATAATTTTCACCACTTTATTTTTTGTTTTGTAGCATATTTGTTCCAACTTTTATTTAAAAAAAATTTCAAAAATAAAATAAGTAATAAATAAATAATCTTATTAACATTACTGCATCCTTATACATTGTTAGGGTAAGTGATTTAAAAGTGCCACCATCTTAATCTCGATTTCTTTCATGGCTACTATCCTTTACAAAGAATCAATTGGTGCACATTAGGATTGCAAACGAACTTCAATTATCTACATCATCTTCAGCTTGGCGGAAAAATAGTCGCCAAATGACACTACTCAGACCGTAATGTTCACTTTTACCATTAATTTAAACACACAGAAACGTTTTTGCTTTTCTAGCAAAGCTTTTATTTTTACTTCAACGAGTGGCTAGCAGGTATGTTGCAGGTAACCTAGGTAGTTTGAGAAAGGAGAAGATTTGTTGTTGTTTCTCATCCCTGTGACCAGCAGTACTAAATCAGATTAATGTATTCATTCACCCTTAAGAAACCCAGTACTAATAGGGGTTTTAGCCTGGCAAGTCCCAATCAAGATACAATGTAACCAGGGTAGGCTTGTGAAGAAGAGCACCTAGTGCAGATTTCGAAGTGCTTATTGCCTCCAAAAAAAGTCATTGATTACAGGTGACTACTAACAAAACAGATAAGAGCAGTTTGATCGTCTACTGCTGCCCTGAACCAAGAAGCTGCCAGGGCATCTACTCTGATACCATGGGTGTACTAGCTGGACCATCCAAATGTCTTTATTCATTGTCTTATATTTAGAAAATAGCTCCATATTAAGCATTAAAGGAGCGGCAGGCGTTGTGGCTTCACCAGAACTAGCCATAGCCAAACTGTCTGCAATTCCATTTACGGCAACGTTGACATGGGACGGAATCCACTGGAAGTGGATCTGATGAGAAAGTTGTTTCAGTTTCCTCAAGATGTCTGCGCTTGTACTACCCCTCAATGAAAAGATTTTCATCGCTTTTATGAATCACCTCAGTTAATCTGCTCATTATCTATATATTCTGTAGAAACAATGATTTCTGCACTTCAGAAATGACAATTTATGCAATATGAATATAAAGATTAGAAAAGCAAAGAAAAACATAACTAAATTTTTTATTGTTTTAGTTAATAAGCTAATGTCAATGTTTAAGGCATCTATATTATACTACATCTACAATGATATTGAGTTGATTTCAAGGTCACCTTACCTCAAGCTCATTGATTGCGACCCATGAGTTCGCGGGGAAGCCCTGGAGCATGGGCACGAGGAACTGCAAACAGCCACTCCAATGTCCTATCAGAAGCATCATGCATATCAAGTTGAAGATTTTCATAAATACGCTAGCCATGTTAAAGAACTGAAATGAAAAGAAGATCACTCATCTGTTATTCATGTTTCTCATGATCATAGTGGCAACATTAGAAATATTTCATTCAAAAAAAATGTTCATAGTGTTACACTGAAGCAAGATTTCATACTGTTAATACTATGAAAAACGAGGGAAATGTTTCATAAGGGATTACGAAAGGACTATAGTAATCCCCCTATAACACAGTACATTGGTTCTGCATTATGGGAAAACGTGTTGTTCGAACATTCTAGTAAAACGCGCTCATATGACCTCGTAAAACGTGTTATGTACCAATGATTCACGTTTGAATTTTCTCGTTAAAGGGGATTTAAATCGAATATTAAGAAAAAATAACGTTATAAATGCAATATGTGCGTTTTATTAAAATTTAACTTAAGAACATTTATACGAATGTAACTAAAAAACAGTTAATCTCAAATAAATCCAATAATTCCAAGAACAGTTTTAATACCTGTTTATTCGCTGTAGGAGCTATTTGAAATGACGTTTCACTGACGCCATTTTTTAGTAGAATGTTCAAAGGTTAATGATAAAATATAAATTATATTATTATTATAAGAACGCAATGGACATAATGTGAAAACGTAAGCGAAATTGATTGTGAACTGTATAAATCAATATAAATTTCGCAGTACAGAAATATAACGTGGGGAATAGCGCGTTATATGGGGGGAAAACACGTGTTATACGAAGGACATGAAATCGCGTTATATGAAAACGTGTAATAAGAGTAACGTGTTATAGAGGGATTACTGTATTTGATTTTCATGGCATCCACTATAAAACTCCAAATGCAGTTTTTAAAATAATTTTTTTATTTATTTTAAAGAAAAACCCCTATCACAAATCAATGCTTGAAATATAGCTGTGAATCATGTCCAAAACATATAGCAGCCGCTATAAATTCCTAAATCAAATGAAAAATATAAAATCACATCTATCAATGGCAGAATCAGGAAAGAAACAGAAAAAAAGCAACTGAATTAGCACTTTTGATTTGTATTAACCGAATTTGTCTACGAGATATTGTAATAATCGTTTTCTTTAATGTGTTGATAATTTGAACTTGGTGAAAAGTAAAGAAAATGAAGTTTCGTTCCCTTATGAAACTTAATGTTTTATTAATAGCAATCGTGGAAATACAGCTATAAACTATACCTCATTTTTAAATCATCACTTAATGACTATCTTCTCTTGTTTTCTATAGCACAAAAATCAAGAAATATCGGAATTTGCTCAGAATAAATTGTTTCTAATTAAAGAATGACCATGGTTAACTCTATGAAAAATGCGCTAACATTGGGAGAAATGTTCACTGTGTCAACATAAAAAAATCCTCGTTGTTAACACTAAATAACGTGAAAACCCTTCATGTGGTGAGAATTGCAAACAATTAATTATTTATAATGAAGTTTATTCACATAGATATTACAATGTAATATCACGAGAGTATTTTGGAAATATTTTTCTAGCTGATAATGTTATGGTAAAAACAGTGATTATGAAACATTAAAAATATAATTTATTTCAAGTTCTTAAATTATAATTTTTCACCTGATTCTAACATTGGATGACTTAAGAATTATAACTCATACAACTTCTATTTTATTAGTGTTAATCGTTTTTTAAGCTCATTTTTACAGTATTAACATTATAAAAATTGGTTCTTTTTTCCATTATATCTCGGAATTATAGTCGCTATAAGGGGAAAGAAAAAATTCGTAAATTACTGTCGTAAATATTAAATTTGCATCGTGTATTGTTTAAAAAAGATTTACATTTTTAGAAACTACTAAAAATAATACATTCATTTACATTTTATATTTTACAAACATTTTATTTACATTTTATATATTAAATAATTATCACTTATTGGTAAAACTTTTTTAAACGCCAATGTTTATTTCTGATGGAAATTGCTTAACAATCGTATCGATGATCAACTGCGTACATATAATGTGGTTGTACTTTTTTCATTATGAAACAAAATTAAATTTTGTTGTATTTAGCTGTTTTTTAACCTTGGCGACTTGTGAGCGTAATGCTCTTTTTAACGAACAAAATTATCAATTAGCCATCTTTTGCACCTACTTGTTTTAACTTCGTTTTGCATTTAGCTTGTTTCTCAATTTTTACGTCAAAAATCAATTGGAAAATATTCAATTTAAAAAATAAAAGTTTGAGACACATTAAAATCATATCGAAGTAATATAATTTTTGCTCTTCCGTAAGAAACATGAATTCATTTAAGATCATAAACGGGAATAGAATGGAAAAGTACCGCGAAAGATTTTATATTACATTATAAAAATGAAGGACATTCATATGTAGACTAGTTTAGTCAATTGTTTTTTTCAATTGTTGAAAAAAATTTAGTTAATTGTTAAAAAGTATTCACAGTATTGCCGACTAACTTGTCTAGTGGTCATCGTTCCTGACTGCGGATAAGGAGGTCCTGGGTTCAAATCCCGGTTCGAGCATGGATGTACTTTCTCTCTCTATCTATCCTGTCTTTGTCCCTTCCTTGTATGAATGAGGTGTGAATGGTTGCCCACCCTATAAACAGGTACCTATGGCATGTGTGTAGAGCAAAGTCGTACTTTCACCTACATAGTGCTCTAATTAAAAAGAAAGACGCTCCACTTCGACTTAAATTCGCATAGCCAAAGGCATAGCGAGCTTGGTTTGACCAAGTGTCATTAGAAACAACAATTCACAGTATTAATACTGTGTGAAAATGAATGGGGTAGTTTTCCCCTAAATATGTCAGCATTAAATTGTTATAAGTGAATCAAGCATATTTATTCAAACTGAGAACAATGAATGACTTAAAAATAAAATTTAGAGTTCTTATTAAAGTAGTAAAATAATTTATTAAGGAAAAATGAATTTCTAAAAATGTTTCTTACTCGAAAGAAAAATAATTAAAGGTTTATTTTTATGAAAATGGCATTTGTTATGAAAGAGTTTGTATTTTATCTGTATTGTGTACATTATAAACTATATAAATGTAGTTTTGTTTTTAATCGGATTACAAATTTTAAGACTTAGTTTGTTCTGAAAACATATTTTATAAATTTTAACGATTTATAAAAAAAAGATAAGCAAAACTTATATAAAAATATTTTTGCTACGTGTATTTATTTATATTAAAGAAAATGATTTAAAAAATATTCCTTAAGAGGATAAAATTGAACCAATTCATATTAAGAGTCATTTTGTTGGAAATAGCTGATTTAAAAAAATAAATTTTATATTTAATCTTTTGTTTTTGTTATTCATTATGGCATTACTCTTTTAATTTCTTGTAACATAAAAACATTTAAATGGGAAAAAATGAAAATACTACTTTTATTAATTTATCCTAATTCATTGTCTAGAGCATAGGTTCTCAAAGTGATCCAGGTGGACCCCCAGGGGTCCATAGGGGACCACACGGGGGTTCGTATAGATGTGAAAAGAAAACAAGGGTTCACAAGTTGTGAGTGGGGGTCCACGAAACATTTTCTGGTTTTCATATTTAAAAACAAACGTTTTGGTTTGGATTTATTTATCAACGTAGGCAGGTAGCATCATTCACTAGGTAGGCACTCAAAAATATTCGAGATTCAGTTCAAACACAGCATTGAATAAAACAATAGATTATAGTACAAGAAGAGAGTGCACCACATGTCGAGACTTGCAAAGTGCCGCCCGTGCGCCGTCTCATTAAAAGTATGACTATCTCTTATTGTTGATTTACATTTCAGAGTTCTTTGTTCATTTTTTGTCAATTGTTGATTGTATGTTATAATAAATGTTTGTAATTTTGATTAACTACAAGTATAATTTTAATCAATAGGACACAAGAAAATGTGTTACTTTTTTTCTTAACATCCCCAATTTAGGGTGATATATTTTAGGAGTTTCGGGAATACTCTGGAAATGCTAGCAGTCAGGGGGTCTACCGAAAATAGTAAAACTTTGAAAGTGGTCCACGAGAAAAAAAGTTTGGGAACCCATGGTCTCTAGAATTAAGTTATAAAGTCTTCAAAAAAGTATCAAAAATTATGACGAAGTTGAAGCAATAGATAAGTTCTATTTTAATTTTTAACTTTACAAATGTACTTTATTTCTTAAAATGAATTGTCGTTGGGAAAAAACATTAACAAATTATTTAATACAAAATATAATAAATAAGCATAATTTTATTTTGGTTTTTTAGTACATTTTAACACCCTGTTTGTAAAAAAATTATGAATAACAATATTTTTGCTTACATATAAAAATTTACAAATTTATGAACAAAAATCAATAGTAAAATAGCATTTTATTTAATAATTAGGAAATTAATGCTAATGTGAACTAAATGTAAATATTGATTTTTTTAATCTTATAATTTTTTAATGATATAGGAAATTATTAGTAATAAATGAGAATTGCAAAGTATATTAAAAGCAAATTTTTTAATCAATTGAAATAAATGAAATAAAATCTTCATAAATGCCATAGGAGATCAAGTCTATTAATTTTTTAAAGGTATATGAAATTATTAGTAGGTTTCTTATTACTATTTAGGTGTTTTAGTATACATGTGTTTAATTCTAAATTAAAAAATATCTCTCACTCTTAAATTTTATTTGTACTTAAATAACCTAACACATTTATGAGCAAAAATGATTCGCATTAAAACATTGGTTCCTAAGACAAGTTTTGGACCTTTATTAAATACATATTTGTTTTATAGGATGATAAAGATATTTAATTTCTGAAAAATGAAAAAAAAAAGCTTTGAGAACAAATTTAATTTATTTTTCTGTGTCTTTTAATTTATTCATTCGAAACCTTTGAAAACCCATAAAAACAGCAAAAAGCAATAACTAATTCTCATCTTCCAAAACATATTACTTAAGAACATTCATTATACGAAACAAAAACAGATGCTTAACAGAAGGTTGATTATGTTTGTGTGGAGTAATAACCAGACTTTTGAATTATTAACAAGCCTTGCTTTATATTAAATTAGAGGAAATTCTAGACGCACAATTTTTCAGCACTGCTTATCCAGCGTTTCCATTGATTTTTCCTGATGAATATTTAATCAGCTTCATTTGATTGGTTAACAAGGTTTCTTAAGAATAGAATTCTAATTTAAATTCAGATTCATACAATTTTCATGTATTTATTTCCCTTGCCAACAAATAAATATATATGTAAATTATTGAAAACCCACTATGTATAATATCTAATTGATTAGTCTTCTGTATTGTATATAGAATGATTCAGAAATGGATTTTGTTAAGAGTTTTAGTAAAATAGGATACATAAATTAGGAAATATTGTGGAATAAATTTGTATATTTTATATTTTCAAAGAAGATATGATTTTAAATAATCCTGTCTTGCGAAACATCACATGAAGTATTTAACTTATAAGAATTGACATTGTAATTATTGTGGGGAATTCTTAATCACCTTATGACATCTTAAAATACGGTTTAGCATGAATTATATATATTTATAAAGAGACGTTAATAAATAAAAACTGGAATATGTAAATATTTTGCCCTTACGTGTTATAATTCAAGATGCTAAATTCAACACGAAAAATGCTAATACCTCTAGTGATTGTTATATACTGTTTGAAGTTCCCCAATCCAAATAATTACTCATTTGTCTGTGATGGTGGTATTCGTTTCTTTTTTAAAAGAAAGGCACTGTTTCTGCTTGGAGTTTCGAAATATACTTTACATTTGGATGTATAATGCATTCTACATTATATTATTTACATGCATACGAAAATGTCAGTAAAGTGCAAGAAAACTCATATCTTTTTCTTTTCTTTCATTCGTCATATTTAATAACTGGGCATAATAAGCCAAAATTTATTTGAAATTTAAAATTTCAGATTTGACCTTTTCTTTTACAAATGACTTTTCACGGCTTCTCGTTTTGACCTCCACATGTTTGTTAATATACACTCATGTTCATAAATTAAGGATAATTCAGAATCACACAGAAATTGAACTCTAAAATAAAAATTTCACATGTAGAATTATCACACACATCTTGAAGAATACTATGGAAATTACAAGAAATCACCAGATGGCGCCGATAGTACGTCACAATGACGAGAGTGTAAGAGAGGGGTATATAGGGAATGGTTGCAAAGAAGTAAAATTGTTCACAAGCGCTTTAAAAGCCTTTCTGTGCAATAACTGCATAGTTATGGCACAAAGGATGCATTTTTGTGATGTTTTACGTGGTAGAATCATTAGCCGTCTGGAATGTGGACGTACCCAGTTGGAAGTATCAGAGAAACTTGAAATTGCCCTGAGTGTAATCTCCAGGCTTTGGCAACGCTTCTAAGAAAATGGTAATGTGAGTAGACGTTACAGCACAGGTCGCCCCCGAGTTACAACGCCAAATGAGGACCGGTTATTTGCAATTACTGCCAAACGAAACAGACGGAGCACAGCATCAGACATGTCTCGTCAGTTTTCTTTAGCTACCGGTACGACAGTTTCAAGGCAGGCCGTGTATAGACGCTTAGGGCACATTGGTCTATATGCTCTTAGGCCTGTCAGATGTGTTTCACTTACCGCAGCTCAATGTCGCCCGTGGTTAGTCTGGAGTAGAGAGCATGTATTGTGGACACTGCAACAGTATTCTTGGGTGATGTTTTCCGACGAGTCCAGGTTTAGCTTTCAATCTGATTCTCGCCGGACTTTCATATGGAGAGGGCTAGGTACCCATTACCTCCAAGAGAACACCAGTGAACCACACCGTTACGGTGGTGCAGAATTGCTCGTTTGGGGAGGAATTATTCTGGATTCCACAACTAACCTGCATGTTCAGAATGTAAGCATGACAGGTCACATCTATCGGAATGTCATTCTGGAACAACATGTACACTTGTTTCAGAGCACCATGGGTGCAGAATTTCTATTTATGGATGACAACGCCCGTCCTCCCCGTGCAAACATTGTAGCCAAATGCCTTCAATCGGAGAATATCACCCGTATGGACTGGCCAGCATACTCACCGGACTTGAATCCAATAGAGCATGTGCGGGACATGCTTAGTCAACGAATTGCAGCCCGTCAACCCCCTCCCACATGTCTACCGGAACTTTGGAGAGCATTGCTTGATATGAGTGGTGTAATATTCCCCAAAATCAGATCGATAATTTGATACTCAGCATACCTAGGCGTTGTACGGCCTGTATTGCATCGTCTGGAAGACATACTATAAATTAACCATCATACCAACCCTGTTATATTGATTTTTGTAAATAGGTTCTGTTTTGAAATTTTCTCCAGGGAGTAAAAATTTCAAATTTTATTAATGATGTCAAACATATAGCATCTTTTTTGCTCTTTACCTTTTGTTCAATATATAGACTTAACAAATAAGACACATATGTTTTGCTTCTGTCTCTTTCTTTGCATAAACTTGCATTATCCTTAATTTATGGATACGAGTGTATATAAGGGATAAATCAAAATTTATAAGAAATAGCCAGATTGGTTTTTCATTGATATATTTGGTAGGTATAATTTTACTTAGAAGTTTCATTGATATTTGACTTCCTTTGTACATCGGTCCTATCAAACTTAAAGAAATACCATAACCTGAACAAATTCGTATTTTAACCATTTTATTAACATATGATTGTTTTAATTTAATGCATTCAAAATATCTAATGTGCTACAAATTATTTTATTTGGAGTAGCATGAAAAAGAGTTTTCCTTATTCCTTTGATTTGATTTTTATTAATACACTTCTTTATTAACATGGTGAACAGATTAAATTTTTCTAATTTATTTTTTAAAACTATATTTCTAGCGTTATTTATTTTTCAGGGAATATATGTCATTGTTAAATAAGCTATTTTGATTGAAAAATCAAATGAACATAGAAAACAAAAATGATTTTTAAAATTTTCCCTCTAATGTACTTTTATGAATAAGGATACTTTTAACTTGCAAAATTTACCATCAAAAGTTAAAACTCTGTAAGTGTTCGAACAATTGAATTTTAATTATTTACTTTCAGAGTATGGATTTGGAAATATTTACATATAATTTAGTCAAATCAGATGATAATAATTGCTTTGAAACATATCACAATGTTCACACCAATATTTCTACACCTTATTGTTTGTTACTCATTGTTGTTTGCTTTGGAAGTTAATTATTTTATTACGCTTTTATCTACTTCTGCGGCCTTATGTTTTAATGTAACAATTAATATATTTAATAAACTGATAAATCAGTCGATACTTTGTATAAATTTATATATTATTCGTATTTGTACATATATACATATATATATATATATATATATATATATATATATATATATATATATATATAATATATATATATACATATATGGTTCGTGGTAGCCTAATAGTTAGGGCATCGGACTTTTGTCCGGAAGGGTGGGGTTCGATTCCCAATGCCGCCAAAGACCAACCGAGTGCATGCGATATACGTGCTCGTTAAATCTATGGAATCGAAAGTCCTGTGGTCGGTCGTTGAGCAGTTACCATGGGTGCAATGGTCTGGAGAAATTTACTCCCCCTTCAGATCAATGCCAAAATTGAAGGAGTAGATCCTGTGGTGCTGCCATATATCGGAAGATTTGAAGAGCAAAGACGTACATTCACCTTTCGTGGTGTTCTGCTTAAACGAAAGGCTCACCCTACTGACTTAAATTCGCATAGCCAACAGCATAGAGAGCTTAGCTGGTCCAAGTGTCATAAGTAACAACAACATATATATAGTTACAGATATATCCATACAGAAATTTAAGCCAAAAAGAAATTCATAAAAACCATAGTTCCGTTTCATTTTACTATCCCAACAAAAAATGCTATAAATTGTAAAATTATATTATTTATAAAAACGTAATTCATAACTACATTAGCATAATTAGTAGAAATAATCTAATAAATAAAAACTATTTCTCTCTTTTTTAAATTCTCTATCATAGCTAAATATATTATAACACTAAAAAACATAAATTTAAGTTTTAAAATAAATTAATTGTATTTCAGCATATATATATATATATATATATATATATATATATATATATATATATATATATATATATATATATATATGTATATATATATATATGTTGTTTTCTGTTTTATTCTATACCCAAACCGTAATTTTTCATAAAAATTATAAAATAAAGATCTTTTAATTTCAGGAATTGAATTTTATAGCTATAAAATTAATCTAGAAGTTCACGAGAAAAAGTTCGTTATATTGTTCAATTAATAATTTATAGAAAAGTATTTGAACTGAAAATTTTAATATTTTATAAACAATATCTGTTTTATTATAAAAATGGATAAATTTCACAAGAAAAAGTATTTCAGTTGTGCGTAAATGAAATATGTGAATTCTGCAATCTGAATCAATCTTTAACTTTAATTAAGTATTTAACTTATGTAGCATTATTTTTAATATGAATAAATTTTTGGAATTTGTAAAATTCATTCAGAATATTTTAAAATGTATAAAGAAAGAACTATAGAAAATTAACCTACGTCAAACCCAGCTAAAATTCTTTGGAAAAATAGCTATTTTTTGTATTATTTAAGGTTACATAAATATAAATATTTTTATATATATAATAAGTAAATTAAAAATCATATGATAGTAAGTAAATCAGAGGATAAATACTATACTTTGTGTAACAAATTCTTCTTGATTTTGATCGATTAATATTTAAAACTATTTAACTTCAAATCATTTGAAATGTGTTTAAGTTAATAAAATTTTAGAGAGTAAAATTTAATACAAGCATTTTATCTGAATATGAAATGTTGAAAAAATTAACGTAACATCTATTTCAGGCATAAACATCTAATTAAATTAAAGTTGAGGAAATGTATTTTCATCCAAGCAAAGTTTAGAAATAGCACCTGTAAAATCATACGTGTAGTTAATTCAATTTTTCTCTAAAGCATGATGTGTCAATTACTTTTAAAACTTGAAATTATTTTAATTACACATTCCTCTAGCCTTAAAGAAATATTTTTAATTTTGAAATCTTTATATTTAAGGATTATACTTTTGGAAATAAAAATTCTTGTTCGAATTCAATGAAATTTTTAATTTAAAAATGGGAATAGCACATATTTAAATAAATGAACATTACCTTCATCCATTACAAGAAGTAAGAAAATTTTGTCAGATTATTCCTTTTCTAATAAGAAAGTTGATTAAAATTAGATTTATAACAAGACACGAAGATATTCATTTATCATTGAAAGAGAGATACATTTTTTAAATTTTATCTGCAATTTCAGTTGACGTTGAATTAAATTTTATGAATGTATTTATCAATAAAAACAATTTCTGTATTTCAATTTATTTTAGAAAAGAATTATAAAAACAGTTTGGTTTAACACTTCAGCTTATTCCTCTAATTTAATTTTAGCATTCAAATAAGTTTACTCGTTTTAATTTATTTCAAAACGACTGGCATTAATAAGTTAATATATTCAAACTTCCTAATCTATATTATATCAATCTTGTATATCAATTACAATTATTTAAATATTTTTAAATTATTGGGAATAATATGATTTTAAAATATTGCACTTTTTGATTTCTAAAAATCATTGGTTGTTTTTATTTCAATATCTTAAAAAATGATCATAATGATGTCAGAAAATGAGTTTTCTGTATATAAGTCAAGTCTTTATTTTGTGTGAACTGAGAATGGCTAAATTGAATTTAATGGAAATTGAAAATTGTACATGACTGTTGGTATCAGACAAATATACAGTGAAAACTGTATTTCATTCGTAAGTTTTGTACAGAGAGCTAGTAACTAATTTAAACCATAATTAACAGCGAGTTGGGTTCATTGCAAAGTTGCTTATGCTACGATGCTCACCATTTCGAAGCTATGCTCGCTTCAAGAAAAGAGTCATGTGTACTTTTAAAATCCTTATCTATGCGTATAACCACTGGTAATAGATATAAGTAATAGCTTCATCGGATTCCTTCTTCTTTTAATGTTCTCACAATTTTTTTCGAAAATATTTATATTTAAAAAGTATTGTTTTCATTTAATCAAAGAAACATGTTTTCTGTTTTTCTTATATGGCAACGATTGGAAATGCATTGGAACGAAGGAAAAGGAGCTTCGACTTAAAAATTAATAACTTCATAACCAAAGAGAATTTTCAAATAATTCGATTTGTTTTTAAGTAATCTTGACAACCCATTTCATAGAACAGAACAGCCTTCTGAATAAAGATAATTAAATAAAAAATACCATTAAAACTAGTAAATATCATTTTATTTTTCTAAATCTTCATTAATCCTCAGAAACCTAGGTACATCACGTTCTCCATTAGTTAGTTTACCATATATAACCCAATGTAAATTAAACACGAAAAATCTTTTGAATTTTACTGTTTAAAATGTATTTGCATGTAATCTATAGCACATTTTCATTAAAAAAAGGAGAAAGCTAAAATCTATATCTTTAAATACCGAATTCCTTGACGTAAAATACTTTTGAAAAAGCTAACAACAAAATATTTTTCGTTGTATTGTTCAATACATAATATTTGACCTAACTCGAACTGTGTTCAAGTTTGTATTATTCATGTTAATAAAATTATTTAAATCGATAAAATAATAACATTTTTTTAAAAAATATATAATTTTGGTGAAATAATTTTTATCAAATAAATTTAAAAGAATTTTTAAATTGAGAAAAAATTATTTTGATAAATTTTCTTCTGAAGGAAAGAGTTCGTGTGTCCATGGAGTTTAAAGTGAACCATTTGATTAAATTACTGCTTGCGAAATTCCATCTGTCAAAGAAATAGTTGTCTGTAGGGAAAATAAAAGAAAGGAAATAAGAAATGAAACTCGATGTCTTTATGTACTTGCCTATAAAGTGGATAAGAAACGACCCAAGTAAAAAAAAAAATAAAACACATGAAAAACCAATAAAAATATCAACGTTTTGAAAAATATTTATTATGTGAAAAACATTGGGAAGAAAAATTCTAGTCCATTCTATTCCAATAATTCATTTCCGTCTTTGAAACTGAAAATAGATTTTTCATTCCGAAAAAATTCTAAAATTATAAAATGGATTATAAGAAAAATAATTAATATAATAATTTTTTATACGGTTGAATATTTTTTACTATTATGATGATTTTAACTTAAAACTATGTTATTTATATATAAATGATTAAATATTAATTAATATTAATACAATTTGAATGATGTTAAAAAATGGATATAACCACTAAAATAATATGTTCTTTTTTCTACCATTATGAGCTATAATAATTTAAATTGAAAGAAAAGCATTTAATTTTAAAACAATAAAAGTAATTAGAAAAAGAGTAAATAGTCCTTGCCGATTTGAGCTAATCATAAAGTGGATGTTCTATCTTGCCTTTTTCATTTTTGCTTTTCTTCTGTTCTATTGTCAACGTATTAATGGCTTGAATTCATCGAAAATGGCTTCTCATACTGATACTATGGTCTTTACATAAGAAAATGTTTTACTAAAAATGGACTTCGACAATATTTTTAATTTTGATTCCAGAGAGTTGAAACCATAGAGTCGTTACTTGACATGGATATCATAGTCGAATCAATTCAATTATTGTTAAGGACATTTGTCTCAAAGCGATTCGAAAACGACTTCTGGAATCATAGTTTTCGATAGGGTGTAACATTCAATGCTTTACACACATAATGTTCATCAAATAAAAAAAGAGAATAAGGGAGGGTTTAACGGATTTCAAGAGAGCGTGAATTGACACAAAAGATGTTGGTGAGTCAGAGCGCCTGGTAAAAAAAATTTGAATTTGTCAAAAACACAAACTAGAAAAGATTACAATTTCAGAAAATTTTGAGAGCAATATCGCTTAAAGATTTGAAAATTTGAAAACTAATTTTAAGAACAACAAGTAATTCTCATGATTCTGAAAACTTTTTAAAATGGAAAAAAATTATAATTAAAAAATACTTCTTTATTGCTGGTAAAAAATCATGAATGGGTTTTTTCCTCATCGCTGACGACAATCATAGTTTCGATGGTTCACCTTGTGTTCTGTAGCTCGAAGAATGCGATATAAAGGCACGTAGCAATTTCGTCGACCAGTCGGATTTACAGCGCTGTCTCAATACGATGTCGCAATTAATTATGTGTGACGTATATTCTGTCATTATCTGACGTCATGGATATTTTAAACCAATGAGATGTAATGAAGTGGCGCAATCATGATCTCAACTGGAACGTAAGAAACAACCCCTTTTTGGTTAATGAGACACTCGCAAAAAATTGTAAATTGAATTATATTAAGATATTTTGGCAGCAAGATGATGGATGTTAAGTAATAGATAAAGATGATAAAGATTCTAATTTCAAAGAAAGTACTGGATATTATTAATGAGTCCCAAATACAAAATTAATGAAAATATTTAGGCAACAAGATGGAAAACATTATTAGATATAATTATTGTAATCATAAGTTCTATGTTCTGCTTTTACTGATTGTAACAATTTCAATTTCAAAAGAATACTTCAAACCTTATTTGGAAGCGGTTATAAATTAATAACTATTAAAAATTTTTGCCTGGCCCCAAAAAACAACAGAAAGCAAATGTGAACTTGTGTTCTGATTATACGTTCGAACGATTATCGATTATTTGTGGGGAAGATGAATATTTTACTCTGTGCTTTATATATATATATATATATATATATATATATATATATATATATATATATATATATATATATATATATATATATATATATATATATATATATATATATATATATATATATACATATATATATATATATGCATTTTTGTATATTCATATGTATTTGTATTTATATAATTTTGTTATTATTATATCAATAGGAAAAAACTCGGTTAAAAACATAAAAGTTCATGAAGCCCGAAAAAATATCCAAAATACATTGCTGGCCATCCAAATTGCAACACCAAAAAAGACAGTAGATACCACAACAAAATTTATTTTGTAGATAAAATGTTAAAAAGCAAGTATCAAATGATTAAATTTATAGATTTCTGTGAAGTATGGTTTCTGCCAAAATCATTAGTCAGATAGCTACCATTGTTGGAGATTCACACGCCTCAGCATTGATATAAAGAGACTTTAAATATACTTTGAATTTGTTCTTGGGGTTCAGCAGACAAAGTAGCTTAAACACGTTGCCAAAGTTGATCTGGTGTGGCAGCTCGGATGTAATCTGGTCCGATCGTTGAGCAATCATGGACCACATGTTTTATATTGGCGAAAGATGCAGAGAGCGAGCCGGCCAGGGAAGCAATTTAACCTGGTGTTTGACAAAGAACCCTTGGACAATACGTGCTACTTGTGGTCACGCATTACCTTGTTGAAATTTATTAAGATATTTAAGTTTAAGATATTTTGATGAATCCCTAATAATTAGTATTTACGATTTTAATAATTATGCTGAAGAAGTCAATCCCTGTTTTTTTAATATCTCATAAATAAATGTTTTGGAATAGATTTTATAGATTTATTTATTATAATTAATAACTTTGATTTAACTTATAACATTTTCAATTTAATTAAAAATTATAATTTTCTTTCTTAGACTCACTGGAATTCAAATATCACCATATATATATATATATATATATATATATATATATATATATATATATATATATATATATATATATATATATATATATATATATATATATATATATATATATATAATACCCGTACCAATTTTAGAAATAAACGTCAAAAAGAAATATTTTTATTAGTAAACGTGTAAAAAGGCTTAGCTTGTATAGGAATTTAATTTTTTTTCCTGTGAAATGAGTCGATGCAAAAATTAATTTCCAGATAAATTATTCGTTTTCTAATCTTTCCTTAATTAAAGAATTAAGGATGAAAGCTTTTTAATACCTGTTGTTGAAGTTGTCTACAGGCAATTAGTGTGAAAAAAATATCCAATAAAATATGCTTGTCTATATCGTTTCTAGAACAGAAAATTGTCGCGCTTAAACTTTCTTTTTATGAGTAAATGATTATTTTATTTTTTTGCTATTTAATAATATAACTTTTTTTCTGTAGAGAAAAATTATCGGGAAGAAAGGAATTTTTTTTTCTGGTAAAATGTTTGCTGGTTTACATTTTAATTTGCTTGAAATATCTGTTGTGGTCATAAATTTATCTCTTAAAGATTAAATTGCTGCAAAGTTGTCTTAAGGACTGCTAAATTATTAAAACCAAAAAGTAAATTTATTCTTTAAATGATTATAAAATTAAATCTTTGCAAGAAAATTACATGCATTTTTTAAATTTAATCCTAAATGGAAGCTATTTTCTTAATTAAACATTTTATTAAAAATTGATTAACTGAAAAAAGTATTATTTATTTGTTTGTAAGATAAGCACAATGATGCTTTTTGAAAATAAAAAAGATTGATATATCAGAGAAAAAGGGAGATAAGATTCCCCTTTTTCCCTTTCTTTTATTTTTAGGGAGATAAGTATCACTATCATAATAAAAGTAATAATTTCATAAATTGATCTCATTACAAATACAAATTCTATGTAAAGTTTCTAGAAAAGTTTAAACATATAAATTTTGTAATTCATTCCAAATGGGAAAGAAAAAAGTACTAATGAAACACAATTAAATCATATTGTTTTACTTTTAAATTATTCGAAAATATTAATATACATTTGTTTATTCTATAATTCTAAAATAATGCAATTCACTTTAAACTTTGATAAATAATCAAAGAATTTATAACACTTTCCAAGTATTCAAATTAGCAAGGAATATTAATTATGTCATGCATATACAAAATATTTTTAAATTATCCATAAATATTTAACTTTTACGATGCTTTCAAAACAATGAGAGATACAGTGTCTGTTTAAAATATTATTCAAATAAATAAACATTTTGGAATACGTTCATTGAGAAAATAAATCTTTTTCATGAGAGATGTGTAACTTATTTGGTGCACTTAAAATAAATAAAACGCTTATTGGATCTGTGAAAACATTTAGTTATTAAGTTGTTTATTCATTAAATAAAATGTCCTAGTGAAACATAATGTTATCTTGACAAGTTACGGGCAAAAGAACAATTATGAAGTATATATGTTTGAAATTCATTTATTACTAAAAGTAAGTTACATAATTTAAAGCTTAGTAGACTGGTATATATATAATTTCGTTTTTATTATAAATTATTTTCCCTTTTACTGTAGAGATTATGTTTTACTAAAACTGTTGAGACTGAGAATAACAAGTTGTCTTGCGAAAAAATTAATATGCACTTAAATTTCTAGTAAGAGGAACAATTTCTGATCTTTTTCGCTAACATAGTTTGAAAATTATAAAAGTCCAGTAATGATAATTAACTGAAAATAATTTTGTTAAGTTACTTAGTTTCGCGCATATCATGGTAGATTATGTTTTAGTGGTAAATCGTCTTAAATATTAGATTAGTTACAATGTAATGGATTTGAGAAAAATGAATTATCAATGTAAAAACAATTAGTTTGTTTTGATTTTTGATGCAATTGTGAAACTCAGTCATAATGCTTAATACATATTAACGTGAGAAAATGTATTTTGATCAAATCGTAAGATAATTTTCTTCATTATTTTTGAAAATAACAGAAAGGATTATGTTAAATAAATTATTAATATTCTCACAAATTTTCATTAGGGTAAATCATTCTATTTATTGTATACAACTAAAGGATATAGAAATGGCAGCAAAAGAAAAATATTATATATTTCTTGCCTTTTTTAGAACAAATTCTTAAAAACATAAGATATGAAGACAGAAAGAAAACGATTGCGGTTATGATTAAATTTACTACATATGAATTTACTGAAGTCCAAATTACTAGTAGAAAATTTTAACTGGAAAATCTTTCCTTTAATTAAATTAAATGTAATGGAAAATTTTCTTCCTATCTAATGTGTGTGTGTGTGACGATATAAGCAACTATTATCTGCGTTCTAAATATTTGGAGAATTAAATATAATAGTGATAGAAAAGAATTCGTCACATTTTTAAGATACTTTATATTCAATATACTTTAGCGGTAATATGAAATCGGACCTATCACTTAAATTAAAAAATTAAGTTTAACAAAAGTCTTAACTATATAAAACAAGATTAAGCCGCCAAACTTGTCTAGTGGTCAGCGTGCCTGACTACGGAAAAGGAGGTCATGGGTTCGAATCCCAGTTCGGGCATGGATGTAGTACTTTCTCTATCAATCCTGTCTTTGTCCATTCCTTGTATGAATGAGGTGTGAATGGTTGCCTATCCTATAAACGGGTACCTATGGCATGTATGTAGAGTAAGTCGTCCTTTCACCTTCATGGTGCTCTGATTAAAACGAAAGACACTCCCAATCGACTTAATTCGCATAGCATAGCGAGATTGGCTTGTCCAAGTGTCATTAGTAAACAACAACAACAAGATTAAAGTTCTAATTGTGTCTTGAAGTAAAAATAGGGATTTCTTGACTGATAGAATGATGGTATTATCTTGGTTGAAAATCAATGATAAATTGCATTTATAAATGTAGAAGCTACTTTTAAGATAAGCAAGTATTGTACCCAGGAAATATATATGTTTTAAATTTATGAATGCAAAATATTATATAAAGATGTAAGAGGCGATTAAAATGAATATTCAGTGCAAGGGAATATAGTAGGCAACTTGTCCTTCAATTTAATGGTTTAACATCTTTTTACTCAGTAAAACCCACCCAGTTTTGAAAGCTATATAACAGAATTCAGAGTCAGTACAGGAAATAGAAATGGAATAAATCGAAGCAGTGATGATTTTGGTTAACACACTGGAATTTGAAATGAACCAAAACGCAACAAAAAGACCAAAGGAAAACTGATGGCTAAAATATATGTCATAACTGACTTAAACTGCTTGTTGATAACCATCCCAAAAAGCGAAAAATATACAGAGTGGTCTGGAAAAAGATTTATGACAGACGAAAGCATCTAAAGTCAACTAATCAGAATAAGAAGAAGTATAACAATATTTGAAAATTTTGTTCATTAAGGACTTTATATCTTCACGCTATATAGTCAACTAAGAAGAAGTAAGGAAAAGAAATTGAATATTTTGTTCATTAAAATTATCATGTATATAAATGTATCATTCTAATGATGTACGGAATATCAAAAATAAGTTTTATTTAAATTAAGCAGAATGAGTAATATTTTCTTGAACGTAAAACACATTTATTTACTTGTATTTTAAATCAATATCACACCATAAAAAATCGCCGCCCAACTTGTCTAGTGGTCAGCGTACCTGACTGCGGACAAGGAGGTCCTGGGTTCGAAGCCGAGCTGGCAGCCGAATGGTTAGCGCTCTTGCCTTCGGTTCAACAGTTCGTGGGTTCGAATCTCACCTTGGGCATGGATGTTTGTAGTGGTTTGGAATCCACTTTAAACCGTAGGTCCCGGTCTAATTAGCCCTCGCGTGAAAAAATGACAGTTGAGCGACAAACAAACCAAAGTCCTGGGTTCGAATCCCGGTTCGGACATAGATGTATTTTCTCTCTCTATCTATCCTGTCTTGTCTTTTCCTTGTATAAATGGGTTGTGAATGGTTGCCTATAAACGGGTCCCTATGGCATGTGTGTACTGAGGAAGTCGGACTCCACACCAAAATATGGTTCAGTTGGAAAAGTGGAGCAGCACACCCCATGATGAGAACAACAACAACATCATAAAAAATCAATAGAAAATACAATTATTCAGTTAGTTATTTGAAGTGATGATACACAATTATATATATAAACGTGATTTTTAAATCTTGAACTAAAAACTGAAATGAGAACTTGATTTTAATATGCTTAAAATACAAACACATTACAAAATTTCGCTAAATTTCAATGAAACTAAAAATTAGCGTAAAAGTATATGAAGTTTGATATAATAGAATTATTTATGTAAACTGTGACGAGATATTTTACATACTTAACATAAAAACATGTAACAAAATTTCTCTAAAATTCAATTCAATTAAAAACCAGTTTAAAGGCTTTTGAAGTTTGATATAACAAATAAAATTATGTAGCTAAAAATAGAAATAAAAAAGGTCAAAATTAATTTTATTTTCAATATTGTCATAGTATCAAATGTAATCAAATAGTGTTATTTTTTACAGTTCCTCTTATTCCATTGCCATTTTTTTACTAAATATAGTTTATAAAAAAATACTTTTTTGTGTTTAAATGAAAATGATTTTAAAACATAATAATGAAATTGAAATTTACTTTATCATATTTTAATTATAATTTGAAAATTTTTCAATAAGAAAATAAGGAGAAGTCTTAAAATCTGAATTTGTCTTACATTTTATACTTTGCTTATTTTTTTCATCTTATAAATATTTTTTTCCTTCAGAAATTATAATCAGGTTACTTTTAAAAAACATAGTTAGCTGAAAATATGTTCAATTTGAAATTTAAATTACACTGAGCCGAAGATTTTCAAAAATAATACTTGATAAATGATGATTGGGTAGTTCACATAAATTAAGCTTCATTTTTTAATTATTCCTTTTACTTAATTGAATTGTTTCCTATGTTTTATGTTTACCTACTGAGTAAAAATATCTTCAGTTAAGATTTTCTAATTTCTATTAATATTCTAATTTACGACAGATATACAATATTCATAAACATTCTACGAAGTGGGAATTTTTCCGTGGTTTTTCTAGGAAGCAATTCTATCTCTCTCATTTTTAATCAGACTTTTAAAAACATTTTTAAAATATACGAATTGGAAAATTTTAAAAGTAGAAATTCTCATTGAAATCATGGGGGCTTACATAATATTTAAATTTATGAACTTTGAACTTCTTTGCATCTATTTAAATTTTAATAATCTTCTCGCGAGCGAAGGAGCGACAGTGACGAAAGTGATGTAATGAGTTTATTGGCGACTGTCACCGTTGGACAAAGTAATTATTATCTGAAGGGGTATGTGATTGGCAACAGTTATCTTAAGACAACTTACTTATTATCACATCCAGTTTTCGTAAGAGTGTCTTAGCTGATAGCTTGAGTTATAGTAGGAGATTATGGTAGAAATCAAGACTTCTTGATTAAATTTATATAAAAATATTATGCTTCCAATTTTAGTTAATAAAGGATGCTGAAAATTGAACTTTTTATTAAAACGATAAATTTCCTCTTAAATCTATAAACTTTGAATAAAGTGACAAAAATAGTTTTATATAGATGAGATGACAAAATAAAATCATTATATATATATATATATATATATATATATATATATATATATATATACATATGTGGGATATGCACAGGTGTAATACTAAAATATAAAATCAAGTTAGAAAAAATTAAAACTAATATATTATCGGTAAAAGACAATGATGGTTAAGGCATTTGCATCCACCTGACAATACAAACCCAGTATAAAGAAACTTATATAAAGACCAAGCTATCGGTTTGAGAAGCCGTTTTTCATTGGTTCAAGTCCCACTTGACAATAGCCACAATAGAACAGAAGAAAAAGCAAAATAAAAAAATGACAAAATATCCAGTTTATAATTAGTTTAAATCGGCAAAGACGATTTAGATTTTTAAAAATTCCATTAATTAATAGAATTCTAAATTAATAACCTCACAATATTCCTAAACAATCTCTTTTAAATCTTAAGATTAATCTCTTGCTTACGACAACAATAAAACTTTTCATTTTATTAAATCTGTGCTCTTTATGTTCGGGAAAATGTATTTAATAATTAATGATAACATTAAAAGTACATATTAACTTTACATATTATTAGTTCTTTTGATTTTATTAAGGAAATATTTAGATTAAATTTTATTTCCTTATTTCTAAATAAATAAATAGCGGACTTAATTTTCATAATTATAGTCTAGATTAATTATAAAAGTAATATGAAGAGTGAAATTATAAACATAAAAAAAAATATTTTACTAAAATATTTTATAAAATTTGTGCGATTTTGAAAATATATCAAGCTTAAATAAAATCTAAATGCTTATTAAATCCATTTGTGCTTTTAATGTTCAGAAAAATGCATTTAATAATTAAGTTTAATATTAAAAGTATGTATTAAATTTCCATATACATTGGTTCTCTTTATTTTGAAAAGAAAATATTTAAATTGAATTCGGTCGAAATTTTATAATAAATGTTAGTTATCAAAATTTTTTGGAGCCTTGAAAACTTCTCAAAATTAAATATTTAAATATTTAATTTGGAGAAATTTTCAAAGATCTAAATTTTTTAGTGAGAAGAAGGAACATATTACTAAATTAGAATTTTAATGTCACCATTTCCTTCATTAAGAATGGTTGCGAAATAATTCGATCAATATCTAATATATATTTTCTAAGCATTTTCTGAAAAGAATTATTCTCAACAGATTAAATTCAGCACTTCAAATTATTTAAATTATGCATTTCTTTTTTAAAAGAAAATAATTTAATTTTGAAACCAACACACATGAATCATGTTTTGTATAACTAGATTTGTTTGTTGAATTCAGTGAGTTTCTCAATTTAAAAATGTAAATCATAAGTAGTTAAAGGGAGTTTTGATAGAAAAATATAAATAATTTTCCAATTATTAATTTCCAAAACTAGAAAAGAGATTAAAATAGTTTTAGTGTAAGAGGATTAAATCATTGTTTAGTGTAGAAACTGAAGAAAACTGACAGATTACTAGATTAGTTTTAGTGGATATTCAATTAGATTTTAGAGATATATTAAAAAATCTTTTATTCACAAGAAAAATATTTCTATTTAGTATTGAAATTTAGTTGAAAGAGATTAAATTTATTTAAATTAAATTTTTTTTCTCACTTTGAATGCAGAAATGAAAGATGTGTATTATGAATTTATCTCATAAATTTAAGTTATGGGTAAAATGATAATAAGGCTATGTTTTTTGGAATGAAATGTTTTGAATTCGATTCCAGTCTCTATTTAATACTAGGAAATCGATTCTTTTTGCATGGGTGACAATTGGGATTAGTTCTTTAGAATGTGTGGTGAACATCTATCAACATAATGTTGTTTTAACGCATTCCAAGTTTAATTTGTGTGTCGCTCAACGGTGCACACGAGGGCTAATTAGACCAGGGCCTACGGCTTAAAGTGGATCCCGAACCACTATAAACAACCATGCCCAAGATGGGTTTCGAACCCATGAACTGTTGAATAGAAGGCAGGAAGGAATTATAAGACTCCTCTTATAAATTGCCTCTGGGGAAGGGTTTTGATAATTCATATATGATATGACGAATGAAGAATTTATATGTTACAAGAGAGGAAAATTGGAAAATTCCCAAGCACACACGCCGATAGATGTGCATGCAGAAGCGCAACATCCATTTTTCATAATTCATCAGTGACGGCAATCGAAATCGAGAGGGCTACCTTACCACTGTGAGTTCCAGTGTGGCTGCACTGACATTGCATAAAGGATGGTCAAAATGCCGAAGGTCATTCTATGGATTTGTCACCCATAGCGTACATTACCTTTTGGAAGAACTATTAACAGATAGTGATCCGCAGTCAAATGTCGCAAGTGAAGGATCCTGGAAACCTTCTATGATTCAACATCCTGCTCCCATTGTTCAGCAGTGGTCGGGAATTTACGGCTTGAAGATATAGGGAATTTATGGCTTGCAGATACAGGGAATTTACAGTTTGAAGATACAGGGAATTTACAGCTTGAAGATAGAGGGATTTGCTTCTTGAACGTACAGGGAATTTTCGGCTTGAACATACAGGGAGTTTATGGCTTGAACAAAGAGAGAATTTACGGCTTGAACATACAGGGAATTTACTGATTAAACATGACAGGGAATTTACGGTTTGAGCATACAGGATTGCGGCTGAAGTACAGGTAGTTACGACTTGAACATACAGGGAATTTACTGATCTAAACATGCAGGGAATTTACGGTTTGAGCATACAGGAAGCTTACGACTTGAACATACCGGGAGTTTACGGCTTGAACAGACAGGGAATTTATGGTTTGAACATACAGGTAATTTACGGCTTGAAGACATAGGGAATTTACGGTTTGAAGATACAGGGAGCTTATGGCTTGAAGATACAGGAAGCTTACGGCTTGAAGATATAGGAAGCTTACGGCCTGAAGATACAGGAAGCTTACGGCCTAAAAACACAGGGAGCTTACGGCTTGAAGATATAGGGAAATTACGGATTGAAGATACAGGGAGTTTACGGCTTGAACGTACAGGGAACTAACGGCTTGAGCCTACAGGGAATTTACGGCTTAAGCGTACAGGGATCTTACGGCTTGAACATACAGTGAATTTACGGCTTAAAGATAGCTGTCCTGCCACTAGAAGCCGCGGGACGGATTCTTTGGCAGAGAGTTGTGGACATCATGACGACCAAAGGCTGTGTGTAAGAAAGAGCTTTTAATAATTTATTACATTCGAATATCGAATTTCGGGAGAAATTTTATCGATAGCGTTTCGAATTCACCTGCCATGAAGGCCACTTCAATGACACTTTAATAAATTACATTAGCTACACTTCAACAAATTGCATTTAAAAGACAGATCTGCAACATCCATCACTAATTTTTTTTTTTAAAATTGGCTAGAAATGATCCGGGGAACTTATGATATGAAGAGCACTGTCCATTCGACCACTTTCTACCCCTGAGTGGATGCCTAGGAGTTTTCGCGATTCCCTCCCTTGCAACACTGTCCTCTTTTCATGACAAGTCCTCCCGTAAAGCCAGAATATGCGACGGGTATATAGAAAGCTTACAAAAGCCTATTTACGGCTTTATAAATTGCCAATTAGGGTGTTTTCTGCGGGATGTTGAATATGATCGCTAAATATGGTGTTTTATTTATTTTGCAATTTTAGAAAATTCATCCAAATATATTCTTAATTGTTAAGAATTAATCATTGAGTGATATTAAACATAAAAATGGTACTATAAATAAATTTTTCAGTGAAGATATATATTGTCTTCTGATTTTATATAAATAAATTTAGTTCTAGAATTTTATCAAATACATAAATAAAAAATATTTTTAATTAAAGCACAGTATCTTAATAAAAGCATTTATCTTCGTATAAAAGTAAGCATCTTTAATCAAAACACAGTACCTTAAAAGTGAAGTATCTTTTATTAAAGCTTTTAATTAAAACACATTCAAAATCAAGTACAGTATCTGATACCTATAAATTACTTTTGAAGAAAAACCAAAATATAAAATATTTTCTCTAAATAATGTTTAAAACATAAGATTTGATCAAGAAAAAGAATTTTTATTCAAGGCGGAAATATAAACTTTTAATTTTTTCTTAATGCTGAAAATGTATTTAGTTTTCATGAAAATAAAATCTTTATGATAAACTTATATGTTTCAAATACTTTATATATATCAAAAGGGCATTTGATTTAGCAAAGGATTTTGACTGATTTTCAACTATCTATTAAAAATAAAGTGAACGATTTGAAGAAGAAATTAGATTTTGTAAAGAGAAACTTTGGTATATATCAGAAAGTAGCTCTGAGAGGAGAAAAATGTGAAATGAAACGATGTTGGATTATTTATAATTTTTTTCTCTTTTATGAAATAGGAAAAAGAAGCTCAAAAGGAAAAATGCTATCAAAAACCGATAAAAATAAAAACATTTTGAAAAATGTTTATTCCATCAAAAATATTAATAAAAATTGCTATTTTCTTTTGTGTCAAGAATTTATCTGTATCTAAATCTCTATAAAGAAAAATTGCTTCACAATAAGTTTTCAAATTATTTAATAGATTTTGAAAAAAAAACTTCAAAATAAAATGAGATAAATTCCTTTTTATGTAATTGAAGTTTTAATATGTTGTGTGCTTTATTTAGTCTTATGAAATTTAGGGCACAGGTGCCGTATAATCCATGATTCCAAATTCTGAATTTTTTGGCGATGAAGAAATGTTGCCAAGATGACGTATCATGACGTGCACGATGACGTATATACTAGGGTTACCAAAATAGAATATTCTGCATAATTCTTTTAGATTTTCATATGTATGACGTAATAAAAATGAGATTACCAGATACATAAGAAAATCCGGCAAAAAATCGCCAATCTCAGAATTTGGCATCGTGGATTATACGGCACTTATGCCAAATTTAATTTAAAGTTTAGTTTCATTGTGTTTTTTAAGGAAGGTGAATTTATTATTTCTTTTTTAAATAAAATATCAACTATTACAATGAGTTTGTATACATCATTAGTTACACAACCGACGATATTTTAACGTCACGGAATTGACTGGCTTAAAAAAGCCTAGATTGTTGTGAGATATTTAATGTTCGTGGCATAAACTGTTTTCCAGGAATTCTTTTTCCAAAAATAACGCGCCATATTCACGTGTTCCAAGGGAGAAAAACCTGAACAAGAATAGAAGAGCAACATCCATTTACTGTTGTCCAACAGTAGTTGAGATTAAACCTGCAACTGTACAAGTAACATTTCGCTATGAAGTTTCAGTAAGGCATTTTAACATCCTCTGCTTCGTATTGCCTTCCAAAGGGAACTTTTAGTACAGTAGACCGCAATCACATGACTTAAAGAAGAAAACTTGGAAAATTCTCAAGCACACACAAAAATTTTATATGCAAAAAAATTAATATCTTCTAACGTCATTTAGAAATATTTAGAGTCGAAGTTATTGTATTTTATTTTATAGACAAGAACCCTATTTTAGGTCGCGGTAACCTCTGCGTCATCTTATTTTGTAGTTAGAACTACAAATAACTTATACATGATCCCTCTTTTCCTTTTAAATTCTAAATAAATTCTGAAAGTTAATAATCATTCTAAAAGCATCCTTTTCTCTATATGAATGAATATTATACCAAAGTCAGTATTTTGCCACTGTGTTACTAATAGCTTATTTGTAGAAAATCATTGAAAGGTATTCATTCGCATAAAGATTTCTGGGAGAATTTTTTATAGATAGTGAGATATATTTATGAATATGGAAAACTCTCAAGCATCCACTCAAAAGGACGTGCATATAGAAACCTTAAACTTCCACACACTTATTGTGGTTCGATAGCTGATGGATGGTTTGAACTTGGGACGTTCTGTTTTGATGAGCGTTGTGCTAACACTAAAATATAACTTTCGAGCTGAGTTCTTTCTGTTTTGCATTTTGATTATGGTTCTTGCACATTTAATGCCAATCTGACAATTGATTGATTAGCGCTCTGGCTTCCAGTTCAACAATTCATAGGTTCAGTTCCCACATCTATTCGGTAGTGATTATAAGTCCCAGCTGCCTGAACCATCTTGTGTAAAAAGCAAATGACAAATAATCCCCAAACTAGAAAGATAAAAAAATTTAAAAGTAATAGATTATTTTTAAAAAAATCAATAGTCCTTTAAGTTACATTTGTTTTGAGGCATAAGAAGGTGTTTTCTTTGTTTACAAAACTACAAAGCATGTCAAGCTTTGAAAGGAAATTTCAGAAAGTAGCCATCAATTATGAATGCATTGGTAATCTGTATGCAAAAATATCAATTTAAATTACAAGATATGTACCATGATCTGGTGAAAAAAACAATTATGCTGTTGTTATAAATGCCAGGTTGTCTAACAAAGCTATACAATCTCCATAAATCCAAAAATATACAAACAATCATCTAGAAAAAATAGAAGATCTTGAAAGAACTTTTTAAAATTCAAGAACACTAAAGAACAGATGCAATATAACCCAGGATGCTAAATTCTGAATTTTTTGGCGATGAAGAAATGTTGCAAAGTTGACGTATTCTGACTTAAAGGGTTGCCAAAACAGAACTTTCTTCATAATTCTTATAGGTCTCCATATATATGACGTAATAAAAGCCAGGTTGTCAGATACATAAGAAAGTCCGCCAAAAAAATCACCAAACTCAGAATTTGGCATTCTGCATTATAAGGCATCTGTTCCCAAACTAAAATATTGGCTTAGGTTAACCTGTCAGCCCCACAGTAATAGCACTCTGGGAAGATCTTCTGTCCGTGTAGAAAGATCTGACATGGCTACTTATGAAGTGCGAGAAAGCCGTTTGATATTTTGTAGGCGAAAAGATCCATCCGGGCATCTTCCAAGGTACCACAGATGATAGGGAGGAGTACTTTTAAATCAGTTTAATGCCATCTTCCTACGAAAGGACATCTCGCTATATGTGAGAGCATCGCAAAGCTCACCTCCTCTTCAGAAAATACATTGTTCTTGTGACTGAGAGGTAGCGGGTTCTATATTTAACTCAGCCGAAAATTCATTATGTTGTGAGAACCTAGATTTAATAAAAGTTCCATAAGGTTTAATTACTTTCACTGATGGGGTGAGACGAAGATACCAGCTCAAGTGTCAACCTAGACACTTGAGTGAATTAAAAGATTAGGAGGTGATTGTCTGTTGTAGCAAATTTGCAGTCAGAAGAAATAGTTAGCCGGAAAATTATGAGAGTTAATAGACAATAAAGACTAAGTTCATAAACTTCTTCACCACCATTTCAATTTTAATAATCCTCATCATAAAAGTCTGATCGTGACAGACCATAAGTTTATTGAAGTCCACTCACAGAAGCTCATTAGCTGTTGCTCGTGGTCTTTAATACGAGCTATTTAGTGATAAATTACTTATTACACGAGCACTTTGTTAGGATGCCAGAGTTACTGGGTTGACCTACTTTGTGGGAGCATTACGGTTAAAGTCCCGACATTAAAATTAAATTTAATCATGCGTAATAAATGTAAGAGTTTCTAGCTAATTGGTGATTCTGGATGTGACACTGACTCACCCCAATTAGATGAAATTAATGAAAATGGAAACAAGGGATCTTATGCTCACAATAAACTCTTGAGTATTATACAGACAAGTGATTCCATATGCTCATTTTATAATATTTATTTCATTCATTTTTCTTTGCCTTAATTAGTTAGAAAATTGATATGAATTTTTTTAAGTTTGAAATAGTTATGAAAAACACATATTCACGCGGACACATTTAAGTTTCCTAAAAATATAACCAATAGAATCACCAGAGCTCGACTCTTCAGTACAAGTGTTAGTGGGCTCGATTCCAGCTTTGGGTTTATATGTTTATAGTGATTCGGAATCAACATTTAATTAGTGGTTTTCTTTTAATTAACCTTTTTTTGCAAAAAGAGACCATTATGTGTGAGCAGTAAGCAAACCAACCATAAAACCATAGAATTATTTTTGGTTGGCTTTTAAGATGTTTTTCCGAATGCATATTAAATATCATAAAGTTTTTTACAATATCATGAAAACTGTGTTTTCTAGAAATGGTGCTAGTGTATATATATATATATATATATATATATATATATATATATATATATATATATATATATATATATATATATATATATATATATATATATATATATATATATTACTTTTATACAGTTGTAAAATATTATTCAAAATTATAATTATTAAATAAATGATTATGCATGAAAAGCATACATGGTGAAGTCTTAATGTTATTTAGAAACAGAGTCAGGGATTGTGGGAGTACGGATATTTCAATCAAATTTGATGGCAATATTTGTATCAAATGCAGATTTTTATGTTTCATTCAAACTTTAAGTTCACTCACCTTTAATATAATTTATGGCTTTTTATTATCCGAGTTATCTGAGCAAGGGACGATTGTAATTAAAGATTGCTTGCCGAAACACCAATTTTTGTATTCTGTTCCATGCATTTGTGAAGACGAATTACTAACGTTTTGTGTAAGAGAGATTACCATTAATTAATGGTCTGTGTTCTCGATATAGATGAGTCTGCGTCTATTTTGGACAGTGAGTTAATATTTAGTCAGGAAGGAAAAGATTAAATACTAACAATCCAGTTGTACACAGTAAGTACAATTGGTAGTTGTGTATAATGATAGAATTAGGATTCAGACTTGTATTTCCCTAGATGGTTATAGTGACTTATAGGTTTTTCAAAAAGAATTTGTTCTCAATATTGTGGAATTTGTTAAATTCAATATAAAATTCCTTTTAGACTATACTGGAAAATATTATTAATCCAAGTTTTGAGAGTCGTGGTAATAGAATTATGATTCGAATGATTATGATTTGAGAATTATGATAGTAGAACTATGATTCGAATGATTATGATTTGAGAATTATGATGGTAAAGTTATGATTCGAATGATTATGATTTGAGAATTATGATAGCAGAATTAGGATTCGAATGATTATGATTTGAGAATTATGATGGTAAAGTTATGATTCGAATGATTATGATTTGAGAATTATGATGGTAAAGTTATGATTCGAATGATTATGATTTGAGAATTATGATTTGAACTATAGGTGGATATAACGATTTTTATTTTTTTCCCCAAAATTTAACTAATCTTATTTTTTATTCAATGATCATTTTGTTTGCACATGAATGATATTAAAACAAAGACCTAAAATTTAAAAAAAAGATTCCGAATCATTTCAAACATCTAAACCTGAAATGGGAATTTAACTCATGAACTTTCAAATTAACCAGAGCTCTTATTTTCGGGACCAGCTCATCTGTTTTACAAGACTTTTGTACTCATTACAGATGAAATTTAAGTTCAGTATAGGTGATAAGGATAATTTTCGTCATTATAGTAATGAAAGAAATATGATTCCAATTGGTATTTCTTTAGATGGCCATAGTGACTTCTACTTTCCAAGGGATGTTTCCCTCAATGTAAGCGAGTTTATTTCATTTTGGAAAGACTAAAAGAATTCAAGTTTAGATGGGACATGAAGAAGAACAAATCCAAAATTTTAAGAAACTTGGCTATAATGATAGAAAAATTACAATTTGTATTGGTAATTCTTTTGAAAATTATAATGACATCCATGTTTTCCAGGGGAAGTTTTAAAAATCATATCCATGAGTCTTGATTAACTTTGGACAATGAATAGGAGACTGTCTATTCTGAATTAAGGGCATAAATTACAAACAGTCCAAAATTTCAATGCTGTTTTTAATGTGTTGGTAGAATTATGCCTCTCTCTCAAACTGGTATTCCTGTATGTGCAGATAATTTTTTGATATAAATATATTCAAGTTTATTTTAAAAATGAAATATGATTAAACTGCAAGAATAAAGTACTATTAATTCAGGTTATTGAAAGTCATGATGGTAGAGTTATAAATTTGACTGGTATTTCTCTAGTAGCCATACTTATATAATTTCTCAAAGGATTTACTTTTGATGTAGATACGTTTAAGCGTATTTAGGCTAGTGAATCGATGTTTAACTGGAACCGATAAAGTAAAAAAACGTAAAGCAATCTAGATTATTAGGTGACGTCGTTATTTACAAGTAAGTATTTGGAATGGTGCTTTTTTAGATAATCATAACCACATTTTTCTCAGAAAAATTGTAAATATGAAATTTCAAGATAAGAGATCTTCCGATAAATATATAAACAAAAATGCGATTATACACTGCTGACCACCCAAACTGCAACACCAAGAATGACAAGAGATATCACAACAAAATGTATTTTGTAGATAAAATGTTGACCAAGCATCAAATGATTAAATTTATACACTTCTGTGAAATGTGATTCCTGCCAAAATCAGTAGCCAGAGTAACCGCCATTGTTGGAGATCACCGCTGCCACACTCTTCTTCATGGATTCAAAGAGACTTTAAATGTATTCTTGGAGTACAACAGACCAAGCAGCTTCCACACGTTGCCAAAATTGATCTAGTGTGGCAGTTGCGGATGTAATCTAGGTCAGTCGTTGAGCAACCATGGACCACATGTTTCATATCCGCATTACAGTTGTTTGGTTTCGTGCAACACGACTACCGATTTCCCTGAAAGATAATTAACAATCTCGGTAGGCCATTATCCTTCCTCTGTCGAACTCGGATACTTGATCAAAAAAGGATCGCTGTTTCTTACGAGGCACAACTGATTGTTTTTTTAAACCACAAGTAAAACACAATTGCCGATGAAAATCTCCAAGCCTTAAATAGTGTTTTGAAGTGGTACCACAGACGCGCGTGATGTGCGTCTGCTCTGAAATTTTAATTATTTGCATATCCTACCTCCACCAATGCATGCTGTAAATTTCATGTTATTATCATGCTTTCTTCAAGGTATTGCATTTACAGTGGCCAACAGTGTATTTCCTTAAACTCAGTTTGACGAGATTTAACACAAAAACACGCATGTTTATTTTAGATTTCTTTTTACACCTACGCAATGTACACTGTTAGGAAAAATGCAGTGCTTTTAAACACTGGTAAATTGTCGCTTCCCTTGATTTTTAAATTTATCTTACCGAAGTCACTTTCTATGTTTTTCTAGAGTTCTTTTTGTCTTTTGTGCAGGTAGGTTTAATAAAATAATGCAAGGTCACTTGAAGATCATGTTTTTTTCAGAAAATTAATAAAATATATTAGTTAAGAATTGAAATTTGCTAATCAATCAAGAAGTGGAATGCCTATCAGTATAAGTCTTTACCGAGATGTGAGTAGAATGCTTCCTTCCATGGCACAGATGCCGTAACAATTCAGGATGCCAACTTTTGAGTTTGATGATTTTTTGGCAGTTTTTCTTATGTATCTGGTAACCTGGTTTTTATTACGTCACAGATATGGAGACTTATGAGAATTATATGCAGAAAATTCTATTTTGGCAACCCTAGTATTTACGTCATCGCGCAGTTCACAATACGTCATCATGGCAAACTTTCTTTATTGCCAAAAAAATTCAGAATTCAGCATCCTGAATTATACGGCATCAGTGCCATGGCTTTCATTCAACAGTTTATATATTCCTTGTTCCGAAATTTGCAGTGATTCGGAATCCACTTTAAGTTAGGTCCGTGAGCAGAAAATAACTGTTTTGAGTGGCAAACAAACTGCCCTGGAAATTTTAAAATTATTTTAATAAATAACTGCAAAATTTTAATAATAATAATAAGTAAATTGTTTTTTTTTAAACGGAGTTCTTTCCTATAGTTCTAAATAAAATTACTTAAGGTTATCTCAAGGTTAAAAATCCCGTAATAGTATGTTTATACAGATTTTAATTATTTAATAATTTATTTTAAAACATACTTTTAATTTTTAATGATTTTGATTATGTTCGGTCTTTGAATTTTTACTACAGTTCTATGTTACTGCACTTAATCACTCATCGTCTCTTTAAAAAAAATATAGGAAAGCAATTTAAGTCTTATTGGCGTACGAAGCAAAACTATCTGAAGACAAATCTTTATTTGATTCTAAAATAAAAAATGCTTAATAGTTTTTTGATACAATTCAAAATTTATATTTCACTGTCAATCAACTTTCCGACACTATCTACTAATTCACACAATTGTACTAGTTGCAGATTTCATGAATTATCGCGTATATTTGGGAGTTAAGTGCTTCTCTGTTTTGAGACTATGAAGAAAATGACTATAAAGTTCTTATTCCACTGAATCTTTGTCTGTGGTTAAGTAGAGTATGACGCCGACCAATGGCTGAGTGGTTAGCGTTCCTGACTCCTGAGCTGTGGGTCCTGGGTTCGAAGAACTGTTCGGGCACGGGTGTTAGTCATCTGTTTCTCTGTCTTGGAATCCTTTTATAGAGACCTCTTCTCTTATCACTTGGAGAAGACATGTCGTTTGGGCTGTGTTGACGAACGCTGTTACTCATTTAGCTCTACCCAGGGAGCACGTGTGGATTAGAGATGCCACGGATGTGAGTAACACTACTCCCCCTTTAGGGATGCTTGCTCCATGGGCCATCTTTGTCTCCCTCATACAATTGAATTTCCTCAGAAATTACCAAAACAACAAATGCCTTTGTAAAAAAATGCCAGAAAGCAGAGGCTACAGAAAAAGTGTGGTCTAAACTGATACACACTCCTATTCCTATGGACCTCTCACGACAAATTTTTAGTGCAAATTTTAGAATTCAGAGTGGACATGACTACCTTCGAGATCATCTTTGTCGTATTGGCATTTTTAACTCCCCTGACTGCCCCCTGTGTTTCACATGAGAGGCAATGAATTTTAGTCATTTGACCGTTTGCCCATCTCTGGACAACGTTAATTCTCTTATGCTTGACAACTATCATTATGAAGGCTACTTTGTATTGGGCTGCTAGAATGAAAATGGACGATGCGGCCAATTCCTGACGAAGGAAAAAAATGTTTCTCTGTCTTTTCTTCTGTGATGATGTATGAATGTGGCCCACCTTATAAACGGGTTTGTGGTGGTATGGCGCGGGCAACGACAAATGAGTAGCAGTTTCTGGCCTTGTTGTGGCATTGGATTCACCGCCCAAGTGCCCACCGTTGGAAAAAAAGTAGAGTATGGCTGCAGGGATTGAAATAAATTTTGCATCAGAAAATAGTATCTTTGGCTAATCTAAATCATAATACATTCCACTTATTACTTTTGTGATTAATGCTTTTGTAATTAATTTAAATCATAATTAACGCTGAATTGAATGGATCGTAGAATATTCATGGCGCAGTGTACATCAACTCCGGAAAAATTAACGTTGATATGAACAGGCCGTAAAATCTTCATGATGTGATTTACGTCATCATGAGCATTTTACGGTCAGCATTATCGGAAATTAGCTGACTATATCAACAATAATAGTTAATAAACAGTTCAATAAATAAAGTTCTATTAAAAATTTTTTTTAATAAATATAAATGCAAATCCCTATATACTTCTGGATTTGTTTTGTTTTGTCGTCCACTGATATGTTTTGTGCACGAGAGCTGGCTTGACTAGGCATTACAATCTTATGATGATTGCGATTTCCTACGGATGACGTTTAAACCTGCGTTGGTTATCGAACCACAAAATATTTAATAGAGACCCAAAGCATTAATGTCCACTGTTTTGGCTATCATAATTGTGATGATTATATAAATTATTTGTTGGAAAAAAAGGAATTTTCTTTTCTCCCTATGAAGGACGCATAATCTCATTTAACTTTAGATTAGATTTTAGTAATTTATTACAAATAATATCAACTATAAGACTTTTTTGATAATAAAAAAATGGCATATATTTATATATACTAAATTAATAATTCCAACCTTCAAAATATTTGATGTTGGAAATTTAACTATTGTAATTTAAACTGTCTCATGGATTATGACTCTTTATTGGATGCCTTATAAAATTTATAGGGACAAAGTTATGAAATATTTATTTAGGGAGCCCATTGATTAAAAATGCGCAACACACCATCCATTCAAAAGCTTCCCTTTAAGACTCAAACAATCAGAAATCCATGGAAAAGTTCTGCTTTACACACAAACAATTGTCAAGAGAATCACGTAGACGAGATTGTATTTCATTGATGAATGATTTCAGGCACGTAAGTTCGATGGGAGGTTAACAACACTCCAAAACTAAACTAAACAACGTGATTTGCTGGTAAAGAAAAGGACGTATTGTTGCAGAATCTTTAAGATCTCCACCGAAAAGATTCTCTTTATTTGTTATAGAAAAAGACTAGTGGATCTAGCCCACAAAATTTCGCTTTCAGTGGAGGGCCTTCGGAAGAAAATTTGTGATTTGGGAAATATAACGATATTTATTTCTTATTTAGTTTTGTTCAAAACACTGTTTTGCACTGACGAAAGGAAATCCGGCACAGCTGCCGTAAAATCCATCATGGTAATTTCTGAATATTTTTGGCGACGGAGAAATGTTGCCAAGATGACGTATTGTGACATAATGCTGCGAATATGTCGTAAAAGGGACTTAATAAATTAATTAAAAAACTTGCGTATCGAAATAATAAGTTTAAATCTGATAAATGAAAAGAGTAAATGTATATTTTTGAAATATTAAGATTTTAAAAACAGGGAATATAAGAACATTAATTAAATTTGAAAATGGAAATTAAAATTTGAAAATGGAACAAAATGCTCAGAATTTCCTCGGAGTGACGTAAATACTAGAGTAACCAAAATAGAATTCTCTACATAATTCTTATTATTCTCCATCTGTATGATGTAATTAGAAAATAAGTATGCCAGATAAATAAAAGTATATGCCAAAAAATCATCAAATTCAGAAATTGGTATGATGGATGATTATACGGCAGTTGTGCCGGAATTTGCAAGTACAGATCAATCGAAAACATCGAATGAGATCAATTGTAAGGTCTATTTGCTTGCAGCGCTTGAAAATGTCCTTTCATTAGGAAGTTTAATTGAAGATGAGATGATTTTTTTTATTTGCGTTAAGTGTGCATTATCCATCGGCGGCGTATTGGAAAAAGAATAAACGCATACGCTGTAATGGGCAAAAACAATACTTTTTCAAAAATCGAATATATAGGAAAATATTTTTTTCAAAAAAATATTAAAGTGTGGGAACTTGGGCACACCACGACTTTGTGTTAGGACCAGCGCTTCAAAGTGAAAGATCGCAGGTTCGATACCAATCTGTTGAACAACAGGAGATTAATATTACATTTTTGTCTTCTGCATGCATTGCAAGTACCGAATCGAATTATGTCGTTTAATTAATTATAAGAATTATAAAAATCTGTCGGTGACAGTTTGGGATGCGATATCAAAAACGCTTATTATAAAAATTTAATTTGTTTTTTTGAATCAAGATGAATCTTTGTTCTGATAGATATATATTCGAACTGATGAAGTGAAGGCTTAAGTGTTAACCAATCAAATGTTTGTAAATTTATCATGGGAAAACGTTTAATAAGTATTTTTTGGTATATTAGAAAATTGTGTTTTCGAGAAAAATCTCCATTCCATGTCTATACAGATGGTTCAGCTGTGGATGCCAATAGAAATGCTGATGCAGGAGTATACTCTAAGAGTTTCAGGCTTTGCCAGGCCGCTATGCAATTAGCACTTGAAGAGATCAGAAAGGGTAATGAGAACAACATAGTATTTTTATAGACTCTCAGGCCACCATCAGGTCTCTCTCTTCAATTGCTCTTAGCAGTATTGGGTCTGTTTATCTCTGTCAAATGGCAATTAGTACTCTACTGGAAGAGGGACGTCAAATTGTGCTGCAATGAATACCCAGTCACTGTGGTTTCGCGGGAAATGATGCAGTTGACAAATTGGGAAAGGCTGGCTCAGATCTACAACAGCCTTCTCCAGCCTTGGAGTACCACACTGTTAAAAGGCTTATTAAGTCAAATATAGCCTCCTATCGCAGAAATATTTACAAGATGTGCACAAAAGGGAAAGCATGGGCTTCCTTACTAACAAAGCCTATTCCGTGCAACCTCCACAGAGCTGTGGGAGTTGCAAATTTTCGCCTTAAAACTAAGCATGATTATCTGCAAAAACACCTTCACCGTTTGGGTTTGAAGGACTCTCCGATCTGCCCTTTTTGTGGACTAGAGGACATGACTGGCAACCACCTTTACAATTGCCCAGGACTTTCGGACGTCGAAGTTAGAAATTCTGCGGAAGATGACTTTTTATTCACATCAAAATTGTATTGGGCTGCCCAAAAGAGACTGATCGTTAAAAAACCAAGGTAGGATAAAAAAAGAAAAGAAAATCTGAATTATACAGGGTGTCCCAAAACGACCGCATAAACTCTGCACAGCTAGATTCCTCGTTGGGAGTACATAAAAACTGCCAAAAGAAGCGTTCCTGTACGATCCATAGTTTACGAGAAAAATACGAAAAACAAAGTATGACGTCACTGCCGGTGTAAGAAAAAAACCACTTTATTGGACATATCAACAGCACTATTTTCATATCTTTCCAGACGATAATGCTTAAAACGTTCACCGCGCATATCGCGTCATTAATGCGCGCGCCATGGAATGACGTTAAGCCGCCGGTGAACTGTTATTTAAAAGGCTGCATCTAGCAGCTACCGGTAGTCTTCGTATGGTAGTTATGTATTCCGTTTGTGACTACTGCGACATGTACTTGATGTACGAGCGACGTAATGGAAATGCCTTATAAACTGCAAGGGAGTATGCCCGTCGATACCCACTGCATATGCTGCTGTTGATATATTCAATAAAGTGTTTTTTCTTTCACCGGCAGCGACGTCATACTTTGTTTTCTGCATTTTTTTCGTAAACTATGGATCGTGCTGGGACGCTTCTTTGGGCAGTTTTGATGTACTCCCAACGAGGAATCTAGCTGTGCAGAGCTTATGCAGTCGTTTTGGGACACCCTGTATTCGTTATAATAGAGTATTCTGCTTTTTTTACACATATTTTATGTGATTTGTTAAATTTTATATTGGTAAGTTAAAAAAAAAAACTTTCTGCTGTAAAAAAGCATCATCTTTAGATTAAATATTTTTAATCTTACGCTACAACATGGAGCTGTTTTAGCCTGATGAGGTAACGCGTGTCTTTCATGAGCGAAAAGTTGTTGAGTTCAATACACCACACCCACCCGAAACACAAGAAGCAGATTGAGAAGGGGATTAAAAATGATTCATGTTCGCTCTTGTTTTCTTTATTTCAAATATCACACAAAATCATTTTCTGAGGTAGATATAGTGGCTCAGTAGGATCACGCCTATTAAGATCAACTGACTGAAGCATCATTTGAAGCAGCCAGTGATTGGGAAGGTGACCACGTTCATCCTCACTGAGGTGTTAGACCTGGGTGGGTTGGGGACGTGTCCACCTTAAGCTGCGAAGACAAATTCCTTCTGCTAGTGTGTCGTGGACGTGGAAAAGAGGGTACTAGCGCAGATCTGACCACGTCAACTGATTGTAGTTCGAAATGAAGAGGAATTTGGTGATGGGCTAGTGTTTCGAACACGTTAAACATAAAGTAGTATCCAGGGCTCATTTGCCCTGGATATGTCATTTATCCTCTATGTCATTTATAATTACGTTTTATGTCATTTATCCCATATAATGCATCTGCAGCCGCCCAACTTGTCTAGTGGTCAGCGTGTCTGACTGCGGATAGGGAGGTCCTAGGTTCGAATCCCGGTTCGGGCATGGATGCACTTTCTCTCTCTCTATCCTGTCTTTGTCCTTTCCTTGTATGAATGAGGTGTGAATGGTTGCCTACCCTATAAACGGGTCCCTATGGCATGTGTATACTGAGGAAGTCGGACTCCACACCAAAATAGAGTTCAGTTGGAAAAGTGGAGCAGCGCACTCCATATTGCCAGCTTGGCCGGCACACGACAACAACAACGCATCTGCAAAAATGAACAAAAATTTCTATAGAAAAAAAATTCAAAATTGTTCAGGCTGACTTTTTTAATATTTGGATGGAAATATGCTAATATTCCTCGTACTCGTATTATGCTAAGGTGTAGTGATATCGAGACAGGAATTATGTAGCATATTTTCCCTTCTTTTATGCGAAAAATCATTTCGTGTATGATTGATTATAAAGTTATCTGATAGAATATTTCATTTTAACAATGTTTAAACATAGCATTAGCTTCAACACCTTTAAATTATTTATACTTAAAATTAAAATTGTTTACAAGAATTTACAAAACTGCTTTAAGAGAGAGTTTTTCCAAAGCACTATAATCCTCCTTAATTTTACAAAATTTTTCTTTGCAGTCATGAAGGGGTATCTGATATTTATAAATAATATGCGTTCAGAGATAATTAATCAACTTATAGTTCTTAAATTTTGCGTTTGTTTCACGTTCTTATTTCACTTTTACCAACTAAAGCTAGCTCATCTAGGACCAATAATATGAAATAGATTCTGCAGCACTATACAAACTTCTTACACCCTAGCTGATCCAAATCCATGATCTTGCTTAACCGAAACCGTGAATAGTAACCATTTCGCAGGCATATGGACTAATGTGGTAATGTTCACCGTTAAATGTTACAGTTTTATTTTTACACGCGGGTGAGTTCAAATCCATGAGCTTTTTAAACCGAAAACGTGTATAGTAACCATTCTGCAAGCATATAATGGGAAATATTCATCGTTAAATGAAGTTTTATTTTTTTATATTTTATTTTTATTCACAGCCGATCATATATATTATTTATTTTTATATTTATTTTCAGTTTTACTTTTATACCTGGGTGGGGATTCAAATCTATGAAGTTTGTTAAACCGAAGGCGATAATAGTAACTATTTTGCAGCTACTGAACTGATTAGGAATGTTCATCGTTAAATGTTACAGTTTTATTTTAGTATTAACACATAAATTGTGGCATTTAATAGTTGCTTAATAGATATAAATAATTGTATCATGACGTCTATTTTGTCTTACGTTTTGACATAGCTTTTTTTCTTAATATTATTTTTTTTAAATACCCAAGCCCCTGTTTTTAGATTCTTTTTAGAAATGTTTTGGTTTTAGGGAGATACTGTAGTAACGCTATACGTTTTGTAATTAGAATTAAGAATAACAACAAGTTAATATATTATGAGTGTGAGCTTAAAGAATAATATAATTCAGGAGTTTATAGATTAATGGCTTGTTGAAATTTTAGAAATTCGCACAATTATCCTTTTATAAGATATATAGGCATAAACTACAATAATCGATACGTAAATAATCGATATGGTATAGATGTATATTGTATTATCGATACTCATGATACATAAGCATCAATAAATATATCGATACTTCAAATAAAACAGTTTCCTAAAATTGTCAAGAATAAACAGCTGTTTAACAAAGTATAAAACTTAAAACACTAAATATGTGATGAAGAATTTCAATTAATTTTAACAAAATATATATTTTTTATAGCAGAAAACTCTCAATTTTAAAATAAGACAAAGCCAATAAATTTCTTGAATGTTAATAATGTTGTATCAATAAATTGAATTTGTTTTCGTTATCAGTATAATATTTTAAGTTTCACTATATATATATATATATATATATATATATATATATATATATATATATATATATATATATATATATATATATATATATATATATATATATATATATATATATATATATATATATATATATATATATATATATATACATACATACATACATACATACATACATACATACATACATATATATATATATATATATATATATATATATATATATATATATATATATATACACATACATACTTATATATATATATATATATATATATATATATATATATATATATATATATATATATATATATATATATATATATATATATATATATATATATATATACATATATATATATATACACATACACACACACACACATATATATATATATATATATATATATATATATATATACATATGTATTTTATGAATTCATTTAAATAATTTATATATGAATATAAATATTATAGATAAGCCCAGAAAATAGCAATATGACAGTCTCCAAAAGTTAAAGCTTTTAATTTCTTCTTAAAGCAAGAAAATCTAAAGGAATTAAATTATAAATATTTTGGAAATTGTGATAGAATCATGGGGCATTTTTTCAATTATTCCATTCAACGTAATAATAAACTACCGTTTTCAATAAAATAAAAAATTGGGTGAATCCACATACTTTATGTACACACATAACGGTTATTTCAAACTATGCAACTTTAAGAAAAAATTGCAAAACTATTTCACACTTGAAAATTGCCTTTGTGCTATTTTCTGGTCAAACTATTAACGTTCTTTTCAAGAAAGAGAAAACTTCATTTGTGGCTGGCAACAGTGAAGCGTCTTCACACTGTTCAGTTTGAAGGAGGTAAAAGAAAACAGTAATAGTGCAAGAAAAAAAAGGGAATTCGAATCTTGAAGGCGCATTAACTCGTTAAGAGACGCTAACCACTAACGACACTTGGCAGAGCATCCCTGAGAATGGTGTGGTGGGAATGACTTCTTTTCTTATTTGTCGAAGCGGAGAATGACCCTCGTCACAATTAATGTCGAAGTTTTTGTGAACCAAGGTTTTAAACTTGCTCAACAAACTGCTGCTGCATTTGTAGATTTTATTCTTTGTCACCTCATCATATAAATTATGACAGTATTTAAGAAGTTAATTATTCATAAAAAGCTTGACTCTTAAAAATCTAATTGGGAAATTAATTATTTGTTACTGTGTAAGCTCAAATCTCGTGATTTGGGGGTGATCCAAATAATTTATAAGTTAATCCATTAAATTATCGTTCCTAAGCTTTTTATTATTAACTTAAATCTCACACAATTCATCGTCGTTAGGTTTTGTTATAAAATTTTACTTTTATTGATTTTGCTCAAAAATTTCACTATTATTGATTTTTGCTCTAAAATTTCACTATTATTGATTTTTGCTCTAAAATTTCATTACCATTGATTTTGTTCTATAAATTTATTACTATTGATTTTTGCTCTAAAGTTTCATTACTATTAATTTTTGCTCTAAAATTTCATTACTTTTGATTTTTGCTCAAATAGATTTTTATTATTAACTTATGTCTCATATAGTTCATCAACGTCAGGTATTGTTCTAAAATTTTACTATTATTGATATTTGCTCTAAAATTTTACTATTATTGGTTTTTGCTCTAAAATTTCACTATTATTGATTTTTGCTCTAAAATTTCACTATTATTGATTTTTGCTCTAAAATTTTATTACCATTGATTTTGTTCTATAAATTTATTACTATTGATTTTTGCTCTAGAGTTTCATTACTATTAATTTTTGCTCTAAAATTTCATTACTTTTGATTTTAGCTCAAATAGATTTTTATTATTAACTTATGTCTCATATAGTTCATCATCGTCAGGTATTGCTCTAAAATTTTACTATTATTGATTTTTGCTCTAAAATTTCACTATTATTGGTTTTTGCTCTAAAATTTCACTATTATTGATTTTTGCTCTAAAATTTCACTATTATTGATTTTTGCTCTAAAATTTTATTACCATTGATTTTGTTCTACAAATTTGTTACTATTGATTTTTGCTCTAGTTTCATTACTATTAATTTTTGCTCTAAAAATTCATTACATTTGATTTTTGCTCAAAAAGATTTTTATTATTAACTTATGTCTAATATAGTTCATCCTCATCAGGTATTGCTCTAAAATTTACTATTATTGATTTTTGCTATAAAATATCACTATTATTGGTTTTTGCTCTAAAATTTCATTACCATTGATTTTGTTCTATAAATTTATTACTATTGATTTTTGCTCGAAAATTTCATTACTATTAATTTTCGCTCTAAACTTTCATTACTATTGATTTTTGCTCCAAAAGATTTTTATTATTAACTTATGTCTCATATAGTTCATCATCGTCAGGTATTGCTCTAAAATTTTACTATTATTGATTTTTGCTCTAAAATGTCGCTATTTTTGGTCTAAAATTCCTCTATTATTGATTTTTGTTGCAAAAAGCTCATAATTTTTCACTCTAAAATTTCATCATCATTGAATGTTGCTCCAAAAATTCATGATTAATAGCTTTTGAGAATGATCATTCCAATATTATAAACTATTTTAATTATATTTTTCACTACCATTCTGAATTTTTCTGAAACTATATCATATCATTTGAGAAACATAATTAATTAAATCATGTACGATAAAAGAACAAAATAGGAAATTTTTAATTTTCTGCACATATTTAGATATAGTAAAAAATCTAATTATTTTATTAGCATTGTATCGCGATATTTACATAAAAAATCATTCTGTGGGATTCCTTAAAACACACTATCAGATGTTTAGTGTTTTATAAATATTAGTGGGTTGGGGTAGCCTAGTGGTTGGAGCATCGGCCTTCCGCCTGGAAGGGTGGGGTTCCACTTCCAATGATGCCAAAGACACACCGAGTACATGCGATATACGTGCTCGTTAAATCTGTGGAATCGAAAGTCCTGTGGTCGGTTGTAGAGCAGTTACCATGGGTGCAATGATCTGCAAAAATTTACTCTCCCTTCAGATCAATGCCAAAATTGAGGGATTAGATCCTCTGGTGCTGCCATCTATCGGAGGAGTCTTAGAGTAAAGTCTCGTACTTTCACCTTCGTGGTACTCTGGTTAAACTAAGGACCAATCCTACTGACTTAAATTCGCATAGCCAACGGCATAGCGAGCTTTGCTTGTCCAAGAGTCATAAGTAACAACAACATAAATATTAGCAGAGAGAGAGAGGAAAATTAATATATAAGCTTGTCTATGTTAAGTAAATATTTTTATTGTCCAAGAATTTCCATTGCGAATGTTCTAATCTGTCGTAGAAATGTCCTGCTTTGTTGCACTTTTAATATTCATATTTAAAATTAAACGTTCACTTGAATGAAAAGTGTTGTTCGAAATCCATTGGAAAAATTTCAATGTCTTGAGTAGAAACAACTCATGTCTTCTGTTCAGTAGTTCATGTGATCGATTCCAACCACAGAAATAGCTGTTTGTAGTAGCTTGGAATTCACATTAAATTTGAATGTATTGTTCTAATTAACTCTCGTATGTAAAAAAGAGCCTCGACCAATCGAAATAGTGAGAATAAGATAGTGTAATAAAATGTAAACAAAACATGAAAACTAACTATAACAAAAATGCTTTGTAATTCAAATATTGCTTTAAAATTAATGGAATATTCTTCTTATAAAGTATGCTTTCGCTAAATCTCATGGAAACAATATAAATGAGATCCATCTACATTTACTTTATATTAAACGTAAATAAAAATAAGGAGGAAAATGTGAAACTACGATATTTAGCATGGCATCGTCCATTTTGAGTTATTCAGTGACAAAAAATGATGATTTGTAAACTTTTCGGGAAACTTCTCCAGTACATATTTCAGAATTTTTATGGGATTCACAAGAATGTCAGCAATATCTGTAAGTATTTTTTTTAACACTTAGACAAGTGAAACACCAATATTAAAAACATTTTCTTCACTTTCTACAGCATGGCTTTCATGTGAAAGTGACATTTAACTATCTGTATATTTTATTGATACATTTAAAAGTGAATGGGAGAGCCGCAATATGACTTTCATACATATTTGAATATATTTGTAAGATATTCCCAATCTACAAGTAGATGAGATATGTTTAGTAAAGCATTCTGAACCATATCAATGTTTGACTTTTGAATGTATGAGGCATTTACGAGTTGCAATTAGAGTTTCATATATTTAATAGTCGTAAAATTTGTATGCAGTATTCCCTCAGGTAATATGAAATCTCGAAAGTTCTGCTTTAAATCACTCTTTGTTGCTGGTTCCTTTATTGTCTGGACTCCTTAGACTCTGGTCATGTCGGGTAAGAGCATTTGAACTAATAGCTAGGTAGTAAAAACACAATTGCTGATTCGTTGAATTGCTCTGAATCATTCATCAAAACTGGAAGAGAAACCCTCAGGAAAGCAATTAGAAGCTTTATCAGAAAGCATTTCAATCACTTCGGTAGAGTCCCAATTTCAGGGTCCGTGTATTATATTTAGATAACACTCGTTAGCTACTGGAATTGAGCTCTCTCCTCTTGCATTTCAGAATGATTGACAGCCTTTGTGGTATTATGATGATGCTTTGATAGCTATTCATATTATGATGATTTTCAAGGAATCATGTTTGTTGCAGATAGAGTATTAATATATATATATATATATATATATATATATATATATATATATATATATATATATATATATATATATATATATTATACAAAATTGTAAAATGTTAAAGTTTTTCTTTGTGTCCATATTTATTAATTTAAAGGCATTACTTCTAGTTGAGCCGACCAACTTGTCTAGTGGTCAGCGTGCCTGACTGCGGATAAGGAGGTCCTGTGTTCGAATCCCGGTTTGGGCATGGATGTACTTTCTCTCTCTGTCTATTCTGTCTTTGTCCTTTCCTTGTATGAATGAGGTGTGAATGGTTGCCTACCCTTTAAAACGGGTCCCTATGGCATGTGTGTAGAGCAAAGTCGTACTTTCACCTACATGGTGCTCTAACTAAAACGAAAGACGCTCCCCTTCGACTTAAAAAAATTCGCACAGCCAAAGGCATAGCGAGCTTGGCTTGTCCAAGTGTCATTAGAAACAACAACAACAACTTCTAGTTGCTCTAGTAACTTTACAGCAAACAATTAATCAATTATTTTTTTAATTACAAGTATACAAAGGAATCATTCGGCTCCTGTGACAAAGGGATGTGTGAATTGTATTTGGAAACAAATATACAGTAATAAACTACAAGTATTTGATTGTAAAAAAATTAAGAAAGTTATATGTTCTCCATATTTTATGAAAGAGTCATTATAGCCTAGTGGTATATTGGCGTTCTTCAATTCGAAAGATTCAATTAGTTCGATCCTAGCCTTTGTTGAACACCAGGAGACAGAAGGTGTGCTTCTGTGTACTCTGCGTGCAGGTCTATAGGGGTTGCCATGTAACGCATAAACGCATGATATGAATACTACTTTCTGTGAAATCCTCTCAAAGTGCATTTTTCGGGATGGACATTAAAATGCCTTCAATAAACTCAGGACATTTGGCAATGGATTTCGCGGTATCAGGTATTTTTTTTACGTTTTATCAACAGTAATATTCTTACTTAGACTTTGATCATTAACAGCTTACTTAGAATAAAAACAAATAGGAAACAAGAAGAGGTTATGAAATTCATTAAGGCGCTACAATGAACTGTGCTCAACCACTTTGATCGACAAATTGGTGGTTGGATGCCAATATTTTAGCTCTAATCTATATGTAATCAAAAAGACGAAACACAAAGATGGTTAGACGATGTTCTAATGGATTAAAATGCTTGAAAACAACTAACTTGGAAAGGAGGATGAGTTCGTCTGAAAATAGATCCTACAATTGTGTAAGACCAATCCTTTGGTAATAAATTTTCTTTCTTAAAATTTCGTAGTTGACTTTACAACTAGGATTAGTTGTTAAGGCAACAACAAAGAATATTTATGTTTTTATTTCATTCGATATGTGTATTAATTTTGTTTTTAGGCATATTCTCCGTGAATTTTTGAATTCCATCTTCATGTTTTTGAGGAAAGACTATTATATATTTCGTGATTTGCAGAAGCTGGAAATATTCTTCTTCAGCGCTTCTTGAAGAAGCAAGCAAAGCCAGTTGGCTTTCTTTCATATATTCGCTTCCTTGTATTGTTCTTCTGGTTTTAAATTCTGCTATTTTGGTGAATTTTTTGGAGATTTTTTCTTTCTCTGGATGTCTTCGTGTTATTTATTTGGTTAATAGATTTTGCATATATCTCATGCATGCGGCTGATGGTTAAGGGGTTAGCGTTCCTACCTCTTAAGACATTTTGGTCCTTAATTCGAATCCCTTTTTAGCATGAATGTTTCCTCATTTTAAGTGACAGTCAAGCCGCTTTAAAAGCGCTCAATTCTTTCGAAACCAAATCTAAAATGATTTTGGAATGCAGAAACCTTCTTACAGAACTGGCAACTAGAAACAAGGTGATCCTGGTATGGGTGCCAGGGCACAAAGGTATCGAAGGTAATGAAAGGGTTGATGAACTTGCTAAGCAAGGATCATCTTTTGTTCCCATCAGTGCAGAACCTTTTTGTGGGATCAATTTGAAGACCACAAAAACCAATGTTCTTAGATGGGAAAAACAGAAGATGTATGAAGCTTGGCTCAACACTCCTGGTCAAACTCACGCTAAAAGTATGATCTGTGGACCATCAATGAGGATTGCCTCTGAAATTCTAAGATGCTCTAGGCAGAAGATACGTTTAATCGTAGGCTTCATAACTGGGCACTACTATTTCAGAAAACACTTCCATAAAATGGGACTGTTTCAGCAAGACCCTATCTGCAGGAAAGGTCATACGCAAGAAGAAACGGCCAAGCATATCATTTACGAATGCGAAGTTCTTGCCTTTCTAGATTAACTTCTTTAGGCATTATCCATACTAGAGAGTTACATCTAGACTCCATTAAAGGGTTATCGGACTTTATTAATAAAGTGGGTGACCCGAGCAACTGGAACTAGGAAACATTGGGGTTGGAGTTAATAGTACAAAATGCTGATAAAAGCAGAGGTGCCCAATGACATACAAACCTAACTCTAAGAAGAAGAAGAAGCATGAATGTTCCTTTCCTCTCACTATGTGTCTCGAGTCTTTTCTTATGAGATGATGAATGAATGTGGCCCCTCCTGGGTTTCAAGTGGGGTGAAGTGGGTAATGCTATTCACCTCAGTGACTTGGTTAGCAGGTGCCCACTGGATAACGATACATGAATAGGAAGTTCTGCACTTGTTTTGGCGAAGGGTTATTTGCCCAGTGCAAAAAATATAAACTTTTTTTTGCATATATCTTTGCATTTTTGCTACTCTTTCAATCATTGAACCATTGGTATAAAGAGGACTCCATGTTGTTACAAATATCCATTTTTGAAAGGGGTGTCACGTTATCCAAGCGATTATGGGTTCTATTCTCATTTCGTGAAAAATTTTATTTATCAAATAGATATAGTTATGTACAAGTATCTAAGTGCAAAAGTATTATACACGGGGAGGATATGTGCAGAAAGGACGGTTATTTTAAATTTGTAGATTTATTTGGAGTTTATTTGATGAATTAAAATTAACAAACATATGAAATCGATCACACGACACCATCAATGTCTTTATATTCGTGAGATGAATTACGAATATTATTTTTTTTAAAAGATCCAAAGAGAAGAGAGGTCCATCCTGTTTGGGAATGTGTCAGGATTGAAATTTTGAATTTCAAAATCGATATAGTGATATTTATTCACTAAAATTAACTTTATGAGATAATCCTTTGAATCATATTATATTTTGTGTGTGTGTGTGTGTGTGAATAAGTAATATTTAATTTATAATATTTAATTTATTTAGTAATATTTAAATTATAATTATAGAATAGTTTATAATTATCATGTATTTTCACACATATTTGTTTCAAACCAAATGAAATACTTAGTAAAATATAAAAACGTTTGCAAAGTAAGATGTCGTGGAATATAAGGAATTATGAATTAATTGATTGTTTGATATGTATTATATGTATTAGATTAGAATTAGAATTTCTCTAAAACTCAATTACAGACTTCTTTGAAAAATAAAAAATGTTTTTAAAAGTTAAGGAAAGTAATTAAAAAAACCCATTTTTCGATTGGAAACACACGGAGACATATTATCGCTTTGATATGTTAATTTTTTCAAAACAAAAACCTCCTATTGAAACAAATAATGCAGATGTAAGTTGAAAATTGTTTTAAGATATTTTATAAGGAATTCAATTTTCTAGTAAATTTTTTAAAATTAAAAAGTTAAGAATCACATACGATTAAGTGACAATTTCAAACATTTGTTTTAAATACTAACAAAAATCTTATGTCACATGAAAAAGATGAAAATCATAAAAGATATTATTGGCTCGAGGAAACATTTAATGTAGCATTAAATTTTATTTGAATATATAATTTAAATATCTTTTGATAAATGGTAAAAAAAAAAAAAAACATCAAACAGACAAACGGTAAGATACCTTTGGGGCATGCGCGTTGATTGTGCGGCTCTTTATTAAGAGCCTGTGAAGAATATCTCTCTCTTTAGCAGAAAGCACTCGAAATTTGCCTTGTCTATAAGGACAACGGTATCACGTAATAAGAGACATCATTATCAAGAGGGATTTATTACAACACTGTGTAGGGATAAAGGGGAAAAGAATATTCCGTTACATAGCAGAAAGCAACCGACCGTGGATAATCGACCTAGTACTGGAAGATGGAGAAAAAGAAGTTTTGTATTGCTTGCCGGAAAAGGGAGTCCGGAAAACGTACGGGACACCGAAAGATTAATCGAAGTTGTTTCTGAGCTGGATAACGAGGTAAGACCTCGCAGCTTGAAATCTGGCAGGAAGACCCCGATTGGAGAAGTCCAACTGACTTATAGCCTTCATCAACAGTAGGATATATTGAGCTACAAGTAAGAAAGGGTGAAGTTGTTGGGAATGAATCTTGTTAAACCGAATGAGTTTCAATCTCAAAATACTAAAAAAAAAAATGTTTTAAAGGAAATAAAATATTTTAATGGATTTATGTTTATAGGATATATCGTTTTGTATTTTTATCAATCAATATTAACTTATAGAAAAAATGTTATATTTCAAAAATTAAAAGATAATTTACTTTCGAAATCAAAAATCACATTTGATTTGTTTATGTAGATGAATTTTATATTTGGCTTATATATAGATTCGACACATGATATCACCTTATTTTTTCTAAGTTACTTTCTTCCAAGTTAACTACATTATAAAAAATAACTACAATTAAAGATTTGATACTTTTGTTGTTGTGTACCAGCTAGATTGGCAATATGGGGTGCGCTGCTCCACCTTTCCAACTGAACCAAATTTTGGTGTGGAATCCAACTTCCTCAGTACACACATGCTATAGGTACCCGTTTATAGGGTAGGCAACCATTCACACCTCATTCATACAAGGAAGGAACAAAGACAGGATAGATAACGAGAGAAAATACATCCATGCCCGAACCGGGATTCGAACCCAGGACCTCCTTATCCGCAGTCAGGCACACTGACCACTAGACAAGATGAGCGGTGATAGTTTTGTTTAAAGATATTATTAATTTTTAAGTCAAAAATAATGTTTAGTCTGTTTAAAAAGATGATCTATGTGTTTATTGGTTGTAAAATAACATTTTCTACTGATCTCTTTAAAATTTAATTCATTGTTTATAAAAGAACTGTGGTAGAAAATAATTTATAACTGTTGCAGAAAGAACTGTACTTGAAAATTAATTTAGAGCTTCTGCGACATGTTTCAGGTTCGATCCTCGGGCTTGGCAAGGTCGTCTCAGCCTTCAGTGGGTCAACAAAACTGTGTACGAAGCATGCTTGGGAACTGAACACTGGGGGTTTCGCGTTAAGGCTGAGCACCTAACCGGGACATGTACCTTGCAACCAAGGGCCCTCGTTTACGAAAAACAGATATGACCAGGACTGTCATACCAACAGATATGACAAGGACCAGGTATGACCAATAGAACCTTGGCCTCAGGGGTCTATAGGTCAGACTTCAGGGCCCCTTTTAAATAATTTTATTATATGTTAAACTATATAATAACTATATGATAACAAAATCATTTAACTGATTTTATAAAATAACTTATTTCGTTGCAAAATCCTATAATTTGCTTAACGGAACTGTGAACAAATCTGCTTAGCTATACAGTCCACTTAACGAAATATTATTTCTACATTTCTAGAATTTTAAACTAATAGATTAATTAGAAGGAAAATTTCATTGATAACGTAATATAATTAGAATTAGAATTCTAACAGTTGTAAATTTTGTTTGGACCGCACTCAGAATACATTAATCTTCGAATGTGTTCATTGGAATTTCTGTGGAATAAACTAATCACCCGAGAGTTAAGATGATGTAATCTCACTTTCTAATGTGCGGTTTTCAGTGAATAGTTCCAAATTTGTTACCCTCTTTTTGAGTAATCTGAGGATTTTCAATAATCTTCTGTTAATGGAAAGGGTGATCATATTATAATGCAATGTATTAGCGACAAGGACTGCATTTTCGGCGCAATTTTACTTAATTCAATTTTCTCTATTAAAGGTGGCAAACCATGCGAGGATTCCTCCATAATTTCATTTATTTTTGCATGATAAATCAAGGAATATTTATACAGTTAACTTATTTTTTTAACGTAAAACATTTAAGGTAAAATTTTGCCATAGAAACTAAATATTTGCATATTAAAAATTGCTTTTTTTTAAAACCTTATCAAAATTTTTCTTTATCATTACATAGTAATATTTTAGACGTGAAATAGAATTTCAGATGTATTTAAAGTTTATGGGATATTAGGAATCACAAAAAACATCTATGCCCATAGGGGGTATCGAACCTGCGAATTCCATGCATAAACTGAAGCTGAAGCCGAAAGAGCTAAGTACTCGCCAGAGATATGCTAATCAGACTAACATTTTTTTACAGAATATTTAACTTTTAAAAACATATTATTGGCATTGTTTTAAAAAAATTGATAAAGCAGAAAAAGTTTAAAATTTAAATAAAATAAAATGTTATATAAAATGAAGGTAAAATTTAGGTTCATATATATTTCCTTAGTAGTACATACATATATATCTCTTTATTATATATATATATATATATATATATATATATATATATATATATATATATATATATATATATATATATATATATTTAATAATTAAATTGATTATCATAATTTTTTATAAAATATTTCAATGTGTCTTGGATGACTTGATAAAATTAAGCATTGAAATACTTTTTCGTGTATGAATTATGAATGAATTAATTATAGTACCCATATTATTAAATAGGTAAAGAAATAAACTTTCAGAAAATTAGAAAACGAAAAGTTGAAAGATATTTTTAAAAAATATAAATTACTGATAATTAGGTTTTATATATATATATATATATATATATATATATATATATATATATATATATATATATATATATATATATATATATATATATATATATATACATATATATATATATATATATATATATATATATATATATATATATATATATATATATATATATATATATATATATATATATATAATATATATATATATATATAATATATATGTGAGAAGGAATGATTTTCTTTATTTCTGTAATGTTAAGTGAAATGTCTAAAACAGTGCAATGAAAAATCGTACATATTCTTAAAAAATTTATACTTTAAGTAATGTTACAATGAAGAATTATTTCAAAATGCTTTACTTAAAATAAATAAAACGAATAATAGGAAATTAAATTGTAAATGTGTTATCCTAATTGGTTCATGTGATCTGCTTTATCTTTCTAATCACATTTCTCTTTTTCTTTTCCTAAATTTGAGCAGAAAACTCCATGCTTTTCCTCACGGCTCTTCGCCAAATTTAATTTAAAACAACTATTAGCATAGACAAAGTATGACAAAAAAGACCTGAAAAGATTACGCTAATTAAGCCAAAAAAAACATCTGCTCTTATAAATGAGTCAAACATCTCTTTCGAAATTCAGGTTGAAATTTAAAACTATAATATAGCCAAATAATGGAACGATGGCAGCTACTTTAAATGGAAAGAAATGACGAAAAAGAAAACCCTGCTTCTAAATTCAGGAACTCTTATTGGATCTTTTCAAATGATATTAAAATTTTACTCGGGAATTTTGCTAAAGAACAGATGGACCTTAAGGTAGAAGATATTGATCAAACTTTGCCTGTTATCCGATATTCTTCTTGGGGCCATGATGTTTCTAGGGACTTGCATTTAAGGCTTTTACTCGCGATCGTAATTTACATGCTAGCTTTTTCTTTTTGGCTGTTGCCTTCGATTTATTTTTTTTTTTGCCTCTTTACGAAGGTTTCGGTACTGATTACAGTAATTTAGTTTTCGAATAGCAGACTTCCAGTGAATTAAACCGCGCATCGAAGCCCAAGAGAGCCATGCTCAAAAGAAAGCCTTTACCTGATAACAAATTATCCTGCATTGGTTTGACAAGTGCTTTTTCGTGAATCACAGATTGAAGGCAAATTTCTTTTTTAATCTGGTTTAAAATATTATGCTTAGAAAGAAAAAAAAATAAAAGTGAATCCATTTAAGTTAGATTATTTTGTACATATATAAGTGAAAATTCCCTTATGGAGATGGAATTGTAAATATTTAAAAGAAGAAAATTTTGCTATGGCCTATATTGTCATATGTTACAGCTTGATTTATAAAACTATATCAGCATTCCCCTCATGATAATTTTATTAACTGCTTGCAGCTCATACATTAGAATATTTTTTTATTTATACATATATTCAGACTTGTATGCTTGATTCTTGAGATCCGCTTGTAAGTCTTCGTCAATAATAGGACAAATAGCACGATCATAGATGTACAACAACAGAAGAATAACGAAGAAAACACCTAGAGCCACGGTGAGAATCGAACCCACACTCCTACGCTCTCAAGCGATTAGCGGAGTGATACTTTGACCACTCAGCCACGGAGCGCCCTTTCATACATTAGAATATTTTAATCAAAGTGCTTGAGAGAGAATACTTTTTTTAAACAATAAAGTAGTAGTTTCTTTCGTTACAGTTGAGGTCATTTTATTCCGTTTGTAAAAATTTTCAAAAATCATGAAAACAACCTGTTGTTCTAAATGATTATTTTTTCAAATTTTCCAATCTTTAACAATATTGCTTTCAAAATTTTCTGAAATTGTTATCTTCTGCAATTTGTGTGTTTGACAGATTCAACTTTTCTTTCCTGACTCTCCGGCTCAGCAATATCTTTTGTGTCATTTCACGTTTTCTTGAAATTTTTTAAGGCTTCCCTAACTCTTTTTTTTCGATTTTTGATTTTATGAACATATTTTGTGCGTAAAACATTCATTGTTACGAGTATCCGAAACCATGATTACAAGAATCGTTTCGAATCACTTTGAGCCAAATGCTCTTAACATTAATCGAATTGATTTGGACTTGACGCCTATATCAAGTAAGTGACTCTGGGTCTTCAACTCATTGAAATCAAAATCAAAAATGGTGTAGAAGTTCATATTGTTAATAAAATGATTTCTTACATTTAAAGACAAAAGCTTCGGTTTGAGAAGACGTTTTTCATTGATTCAAGCCATTATTCAATCATTCATTCATTGTCGTGTGCCAGCTAGGCTGACAACAAGGGGTGTGCTGCTTCACTTTTCCAACTTAACTATATTTCGGTGTGGAGTCCGACTTCCTCAGTACACACATGCCATAGGGACCCGTTTATAGGGTAGGCAACCATTCACTCCACATTCATACAAGGAAAGGACAAAGACAGGATAGATAGAGAGAGAAAGTACATCCATGCCCGAACCGGGATTCGAACCTAGGACCTCCTTATCCGTTGTCAGGCACGCTGACCACAAGACAAGTTGGTCGGCAAGCCATTATTACATGGACAATATAACAGAAGAAAAAGACGAGACAAAACATTCATTTTATGGTTAGTTTAAATTGGCAAGGATGATTTAAATCTTTTAATTACGATACTCGTTGATTACAAATAATACATCGGGTTGTAAATTAATGTATTTACGAGGTAAAACATTGCATTTTGGAACATTACATATCCATGTAAAGTTTTACGATAACTTATCCTTTACTATTTTTAAGTACTACATGTGTGCAAGACTACGAAGTGGCCACCTGCTTGCTCAGAGACACATTTCTGGTACCAAGGTCTACCCTCTCTGTCCCAAATGTCGAGTGGATCAGGCCTCCCCATCTAATATTTTTCAGCACATTGGGTGTGAGAGAGGGGACATGGAGTTGAGACCGGAGGTGGTGCTTGAGAGACTGACTATTTTTGGATTCATGGAGCTGGTGTGATGGTACTGTCACGCCAGTCGGGGATAAGCAACAACAATTACTACATGTTTTGAAGGATATATCGTACAAAAAACATGTTTGCAAGTTGGACCATTTGAAATGTTGTATGTGTCTTCTCATGTTGCGTGTTTGGGTATATTATGGATTACAGCATAGATGTTGTAATTCAAAATACACCCTATACATCTATCACCACGCACCTGAACAGAAGTAATGTGTCACTAGTATGCAGTTAATGCTGCGGGCCGCGTTGGCCTAGTTGATTAGGGCATCGTTCTCATTATCGGAATGTAGTGAGTTTGAATCCCAGCTTAACCGAAGATTCGTCGTGTTTGCTAATGGAAGCTGGCGCACGTGAAAACTAGGCTTGGTCGCAATGTCCTCCAAGTGAAATGATATCTCAGGCTAACTATTGGTGATTTTCTGCTGGGTCCTTGCTTCAAAATTTCGGAGTCGTCATCCGGCTGCTTCAATCTAACTGGTAGAGCACAACTCAGGGCATAAGCTGTTGGCGATTCAAAGTCAACAAGATGAGATAAGATTTACGTGAGTGCAACTTTTGGATTATAATATAATAATTCAAAATCACAGATAACACAAAAATATGTATCTAATTTGGAAAAGAGCCTAGTTTATCGGAAAATTGTACAATTTGATTCAAATGCAAATTATGCAATTTTCCGCTTAATATATATATATATATATATATATATATATATATATATATATATATATATATATATATATATATATATATATAAAAAACCTATTTATCTAGCTAGTCAAATTAAGGAAATATTGTCTTTGTATTTCTAAAATTTGAATTTTAATCGAGTAAATAGAAATAAGTTTTTGATGTTATTGATAAAAAAAGTGTTGTTGTTGTTGCTTATGCCACTTGAACAAGCCAAGCTTGCTATGCCGTTGGCTATGCGAATTTAAGTCAACAGAGAGCGTTTTTCGTTTTGGATCAGAGCACCACGAAGGTGAAAGTACGACCTTGCTCAATTAAGGGCCTCGTCATTTTGAACCACGGTCAGGTGACGAGGCCACACCTGAGCTGGCACCCTCCTCTCCACATCCACGCCACGCCAGCGGAAATACTTTTGACGTCACATATTAACGTGGACACGTGCCCAACTCACGGAGTTCCAGCAACCCAGTGAAGGAGAGTACACCGCGGTCACCCTCCCAACCACTGCCCGTGGCAAATGACGCTTCACTTTGCTGAGCTTACGGGAAGCGCCGTGAAGCTACTGAGCCACTGGAGCTCTATAAAAAGTAAAATAATTGCTATCGTAAAACTAACAAATTTTTAAATATGGAATGTACTCGAAATATTTAAATATTTAGCCCCCACAGTGGACAATTCTGGGGTCAAAGTCTCTGGAAGAGCATTTTTTAAATATGCACCACGTATTATATGATACGAAATTACGCTATAAATATTAAATGAGAGAACATTTCATAAGTGATGAATGCAAGGATAGAAATGTGGAAAACCCCTTTTGACAGATGTGAATTTTAAAAACAGGAACGTTGCATTAATATCATTTTTTTCATCAGCGGCTAGAATTAAACTCGGTTTCCACTGTTTTAAAGGGCTCTCGTCTTATACGAAGTTAAGGTGAGGCCAATATATACGTATATCACTGAGGGAAAGTTCATATAGGGGTCTTTTAAATGGGGTTTTTAATCATATACAAAAAATGTAAGATTTGGCCCAGATTTGGTGATACATTTCCAATAATTTTGACATATTCATTTTCTGCATTTAATTACAAAGAATAAGCGGTTAATTAAAGTAGGACTTAACTAATGCTAAGTTTTTTGCCATTATGGATATGCTTGATAAGTAGAACTGTTAAAATTATACTGTACAATTAAATATAAAAGAGGTCTTCTTATATACACTACTGGCCATTAAAATTGCTACACCAAGAAGGAATGCAAATAACAGAACGATATTTATTGGACACATACATTATAGTGGAAAGAACAAGTTATTAGATTTACAGGAAATTAGGATGTATAAGTCTTGAGAAATCAGTACCCAGAGCAGCCACCTCTGGCTGCAATAACAGCATTTATCCGCCTAGGCATGGAGTCAAACAGAGATTGTATGGCATGTACGGGGATCTCAGTCCATGCAGCTTCAACACTATGCCACAGTTCATCGACATTAGTGGATGGTGAGTGATGGCGTGCCAATCACTCGACAACCATTGACCACACGTTCTCAATGGGTGACAGATCAGGAAAACGTGCTGGCCAGGGTAACAGTCGAACCTGTTCTGTATCAAGGAAGTTCAGAACAGTACGGGCAACATGCGGTCGTGCATTATCCTGTTGAAACAAAGCATTAGGGAGGCCTCGAAGATAGGGCAGAGCCACGGGCTTTAACACATTGGAAATGTAACGGTTGCTGTTCAAAGTGCCGGTAATGCAAACAAGAGGTGATCGAGACGTGTATCCAATGGCACCCCATACCATCACTCCAGCAGATGGGCCAGTATGGCGATGTCCAATGAAAGCTGGCAATGCGCGTTCTCCACGATGCCTCCAAACACGGATGCGGCAATCATGGTCCTGTATACAGAACCAAGATTCATCTGTAAAAATGACGTGATGCCAATCCCGCGTCCAGGTTCGTCGTTGATCACACCATTGAAGGCGCTTCTGTCTGTGACGCAGCGTCAATGGTAGCCGAAGCCATGGTCGCCGTGCAGACAATCCATGCTGCTGCAAACGTCGTCGAACTGTTCGAGGAGAAACTTGTTGCCTTGCAAATGACTCCATTTCTCGACTCAGGGTTCATGACGTGCCTGTACGATCCCTTGTGACCATGCGGATAAGATGTCTATTTTCTCTGCTGTTAGTGATGGGGGGTCGCTGAGATCCTGCATGACGTTCCGTATGATTGTCCTGAACCCATCGATTCCATATTCTGCTAACAGTCATGGGGTCTCGACCGACGCGAGCAGCAATATTGCGGTACGATAAACCGCAATCCCGGTAGGCTATAATCCTTCCTCGATCAAAGTCAGACACGTGCTGATAGGCATTTCTTCTTCTTACACGAGGCATTACAACAACTTTCTTTGCCAAAAACAACGTTGAAACGGAAATTGAGTATGAGAAAACTGCTGTCAAATCTTTGGTTTTATTCACATTGTAGATGCCACTACTGTCGCCTGCTTTGTATGAATGCGCTGAAAAACTTATCATATGCATATCATAGCAAGTTCTACCTGTCATGCTAATTTAACACATGTGTGGTGTGCCACTTTCCTGGTGTAGCAATTTAATTGCCAGTAGTATAAAATTAAATAAAAAATAATAATAAAATTTCATCACTATACGGTCATTTTTTTCTCATGAATTCTAATTAAGCTCGGATTCGTAGTTCAAAGTTATTTCTAAACCATTACATTAAAACACCCATTGACGAGTTGACATTCGAGCATATAAGCTGCTGAGTTAAAGGCCACAGCATTACTCATAAATTACCAGCTTGGAAAGAAAGAAAGAAAGGAGAATATTTTCAAACAAATACGTCTATTAATAAATTATACATATAAATAAATCATATAGATTTTAATCTTGATTATATTTTTCGGTGCCGACCGATTAGCTGAGTGGTTAGTGTTCCTGACTCCTGAGCTGTTGGTCCCGGGTTCGAATGCCAGTTCGGGCATGGATGTTTCTTTCCTTTTCTGTTCTCTCTGTACTTTCTTCTGTGTTGTTGTATGAATGTGGCCCGCCCTATAAACGGTTTTGTGGTGGTATGGCGCCGGTAACACTACTCGCCTCCGTGACTTAGTTCATAGGTGCCCGCTGGGTAGCGACAAATGAGTAGCAGTCTCTGGCCTTGTTGTGGCATAGAGTTCAACCCTCTTGTGCCCGCCATTGGAAAAAAAAATTATTTTTCGGAAGAAGCTCGCTTGGCCTTGAGTGAGAATTGCGGTTTTAAAGGTGAGGTGTCTGGGTTCAATCCTAATCCCTGTGGAATAACGGGAGATTGACAAATATTTTATAGTTTTTGATTGAAGTTTATCCGGATGCTGCTATGGAGTTTTCCTGGTTTTTTCACTTGTGACACGTTAATGAGGTTTCTTATTTATAAAAAGTCCGCTCTGAAGGTAAAAAGCATAGGATATTTAGGTGCTTCGCAATGGATTTCTAAGATGGTTCACAGCTTAGAGGCAATAAACAACCAGAAGACCACTAAGGCTCGACCTTCCATCCTCAAAAGTATCATTTCACTTGGATTACATTGGGACCAAGAACTATTGAACCCATACCAGCCCCTGGCAAGAGAACACAATGGATCTTAGTTTAAGTTGGGAATCGAACCCATTGCTTTCTGATAATGAGAAAGACGCCGTTCTGAACCAGGCAGCAGCAGTTATCAAAATTAAAATAGCGCGTTTTCTATAAAGTTAAAATAACACACACATATTTCCTGTATTCTATATATCCTGGATATATTTGATAGAATAAAATAATGTCAATAGATATGTTGGAGTCTATGAGATCTTTCGCACTCCCGTAATTTCTTATAAATAGAAAAAATCACGAGTAAGAATGATTGAGGAAACTCACTGAAAGCCTCGATACTAAGAAACTGCTGCAAGATAAATGGCAGAGGGATGATTGAACCGTGACCTCTTGTTATCCAGGAAACAACCCTTTAATACCTGGCAGTAATTGATTACTTCCACTGATTTCTTTCGTTACGCAACTACAGAAAACATCTTACGTTGTATAAATGCATAGAAATTTATATTTTTGTATCGTTTTAGAATTTAATTAGTATGCAAAGCGCTATTTATTATATTAATGATTTTATTGGGTGATGGGTTTTTGATAGACGAGGACAATTTTTTATTCCTGTTATATTACTGACATTTTTTCTCATTAAAAATATATGATTTCCATTTAAAATATTTCTGCGTGAATTCATTGTTTACAAAATGTGTATTAATATTGTTTAGAAAAAGTGTGTATACATTACTTACAAAATGTGGAAACATGCTTGTTTAGTTGCATCATTTATTTTCAGGGCTTAGCTTATTTAGCTTTAGACGAGTGGTAGGATTGACATCTAAGGAAGGAAGGGTCTTGAATTCGATCCCAGCCACTTGGACAAAGAAAGATAAGTTTTGCGTTTCGCCTTCCTTCCTGTACATCTGACAGGGAGGGAGTGATCGATATTTTTTGAAAAGTCCTTCCCTTATAATACAGCTCACTGTAAACGAAGTCTTCTCGAAAAACAACAATAAATAGAGGAAATTAGTATGCCTTATAGCAACGGTATCATAGTATTATTTTGTTTTACTACGAACTTATAGAAAATGTAGATTAAATTAGTTTTGAAGAAAATAAAACATCATTTGCATTAAATATGACCTCTTATATAGTATAAAGAAGGTACGTTAAGTAAAAAATAATATTTCAGTTTTCAAAATGTTTAATATATTTATGGAATTGAATGTAAAATCGTGCCGTTCAACTTTTCTAGTGGTAAGCGTGCCTGACTGCGGATAAGGAGGTCCTGGGTTCGCATCCCGGTTCGGGCATGGATGTACTTTCTCTATTTATCTATCCTGTCTTTGTCCTTTCCTTGAATGAATGACGTGTGAATGGTTGCCTACCCTATAAACGGGTCCCTATGGCATGTGTGTAGAGCAAAGTCGTGCTTTCACCTTCATGGTGCTCTAATTAAAACGAAAGACGCTCCCAATTGATTTAATTTCGCATAGCCAAGGAAGGCATAGGGAGCTTGGCTTGTACAAGTGTCGTTAGTAACAACACAACAACAACATGTAAAATCGTTGCAGTAAAATTTATTTAAAATTAAAAAGTATAAATAATAATTCCCAACAGTTTAATATTGTCATTAAAATACACAAACAGGCATGCCAGTTTTTTGATTTTATATCGCTAATAAACCGATCGATGGCAGAGTGATTAGCGTCTCTAACTTCTAAGCAGTAGGTACCGAGTTCGAATCCTGGTTCAAACACGTATATTTTTTCTTTCTCTGTATGTTTCTTTATCCTTTACTTTCGTGGCAACAATGGTACACCGACAGGGTGCCCCACTGTATGAGAGGCCATCACATTCACCCCGTGTAGCGCTAAATAGGTACATCCTAAGTGCAACTGGTCTTTGAAAATATATGATATATCTACGTAAAAAATATTGATAAATGTAATATTGTAATTAGATATAAAATATTTCCTCATTTTCTTCCTCAAAATTAGAAAGTTTTCTGCCAGATTTTATTCGTTTCATTATTTTTATTAACTTGTGAAGGTGTAATATAAGCAAAATACTAAAAGAAAATAAAAGAAAACTAAATTAAGTTGGGACACAAAAGTTATTAGACTTTGAGCATTGATGCATATAAATTATGCTGTTGAATTTGTGTGGTCTTGTTTATTAAAAATAAAATAAATCAAATTAAAATTATAATTGGAAATGTTTCAGATTTTATGTCCGCATCTATTTTTTTTACTATAGAATAGAATTTTTATAGTTTAGTTTTGATGAAAAGAAAACATAATTTGTTTAAAATACCCTTTCTTTTAAGGAATAAATTCGTTTACTAATTTTAAAAATAATTATTAATCGTTTTAATGTATTATGTTTGAAATTTTCTTCTTCAAAATTTATTAATATTTGCTTAAAAGTTTGCTTAATGTGTAAAATACATAATTCAAAAGGTTTTTAATTTAATTGGAAATATTGTGTATTATATTTTTGAACATTAATAAATAGTACATTTTTTACTTTCATTCTGCATATTTTTTATAAATACCAATTAAATCAATATTTACTGCTTATTAGAAGATTAAAAAATACATAATAAATGTTAACACTGACCCTAGTCCTAAAGCTATTGTGTTATTGTTGTTGCTAATTTCAAGACTATTTAGCAGAGCTAGACAATTCCCATGACTCCGAAAATATCCAACGTGTGTAAAAAAATGAGTGTCCCACACCTCGAAGGCTGTTGCAAGGCGTTTTAATGAACAGCTCTTAAATAATTTTCTGGGAGGACTTTCCATAGATAATAGATTTTATTTACGTGTTCAACGAATAGAAATCTATAAAACTTCCCAGAACCTTTCCCGATAGTTGAGTACATACAGTTGCGCAATATCCACTACACATTGCTCAACAATGACTAGTATCAAACCCAGAATCTTTCGTTCTGAAGAAAGATGTTCAACCACTAAACACGGTGAGGTTAGATATTCAATTCTTTCGCTTTCAATTACACTAACAGAATCAACAGGTCAACTGGGAGACACTTTTTATTTAACTCTGGAGTAAAGATGTTGATAGCGGTGGGAGGGGAGCAGACTGTGCACAGGTGATTAATTTGCTAAGAGATGATTAAAATAACTAGTTGTACTTTCTGCTCTTTTAGTGACATAGCTGTTTTGAAACTGGTGCGCATAATACTGTGCATTGTACCTGTATTTTTCTTCATATCTTAGTGCACAAAGTATTCTTTAGTAGTATTGCCTTTTTTTATTACGTCAACATCTTTTTTATGACCATATTTATAGATATTGGAGATGGCACAGCTTTACTGTACCTCCTCTAAACATATGCATATATATATATATATATATATATATATATATATATATATATATATATATATATATATATATATATATATATATATATATATATATATACGAAATTTGTACGGAAAATACGAATAAAAGTCGAATAATAACTTTATTTTACAGTTTGCAGTCACTGCCAGGTGGCACTACTGCTGTAACCAATCCCATCAACGCTCAGTTCGAGTCAGACCGCTCTGCGTGTAAATACGAGTGTGCGACTGCTTGTTGAAAGTTACCCTTTTTCACCTGCTGTCGGCATGAAGTTCTCTCTGATTGAGGAACGCGTATCAACATCAAGTTTCTAGCAAAGCTGGGCAAGAATGGCCAAAAGCGGGCAGGTGGATCCTTCATCACGACAATGCGCCTGCTCACACGTCACACGTTGTGCGTGAGTTTTTTGCTGGAAGCTCAATAACCGCGACAGAGCAACCACCTTATTCACTCGATTTGGACCCTTGTGACTTCTTCTTGATCCCGAAATGCAAAATGGTACTTCGGGGGTGGCACTTGGGAGATGTGGAAGGCATCAAGGCAGAAACGACACGGCAACTGAACAGCACCACAACTGAAGACTTTCAGCAATGTTATCAACAGTGGAAACGGCATTGGCAGAAGTGTATCTCGTCTCAGGGTGAGTACTTTGAAGGAGACCATATTTTAATAACTGAATAATTGTAAAATAAAGTTATTATTCAACTTTTATACGTATTTTCAGGACAAACCTCGTATATATATATATATATATATCCTACGTCCGTCCTCAGCATCTGTGCCATTAATCGACGAGCAGCCCAATAAAAAGATGATCAAGTAGGAAAACAAGAATAAAGTCCTTTAGTATCCTCAAAAGAGTTGTCAGTCATAAACTTTAAGACTTCAGGGCAGTCCTTGAGGTGAGCAACAACTTATCATCATGATTGCACAATAGACAACGAGCAGAGTCCATTACACCTATTCGATGCAGATGCCTTCGTAGATGGTCATGTCATGTCCAGTTGTCACCCGGAAACAAGCGACACCAACAGCTCGTGGTCAAGAGATAGGGATTTTATATATATATATATATATATATATATATATATATATATATATATATATATATATATATATATATATATATATATATATATATATATATATATATATATATATATATATATATATATATATACGCATGCATATTTTTATTAATATATTTATATTCACATACAGAAAAAGCAAATTTTCAAAAGTAAAATCTTTAACATTTTTACTCTTTATTGGTGATAAAAATATTTAAAAAACTTAAAATATTTTGTCAATCATTTAACTAAAATTAATAATGCAATCATTATCAAGTTTTATCTATAAAGATACATTGTTATGTATAAAAATGAATAACATATGATTTCCATGTATAAAATTATAAAGAATTTATGTAAGTCCTTAGAGAAACTTTACGTGCACTTCTGTGTTGTTGCATTGAAGATTTTATTTAAAGAATCACCTGGGCAAACAAATTTTACAGCATTGCTAACAAGTGTCTTTTATTTTATGATAAATAATTGAAATATAGATAATAGCAAAGAAACTGTTTTGTATTACGTTTTTATCATTTTCCCTGAATTCTCACAAAAAATTACTGATTTACAGACAAAAAATCACAGTCATAAAGGCGATGCACACACACACCAAAACAAATATTTTTTAAAAATTACTTCCTTTTTAACAACTAACATAATTTTTTTTTAGAATATATAGTGATAAGTTTTATGCGGTAATTAAACGTTCTTTAATTATACTAGAGACATAAAAATTTTAGCTCGTAGAAAAATTTTGCTAAAATTAAGAAATACGGAAAGTTAATATTAAAAAAAAATCGTTTAGATAATGATTCTTCAAAATTATGTTTATTTATAAAACACGGTATATGTGGAGAAACAGAATATATTTGGTTCTGTATTTAAAATTATGTTTATTTATAACAAGCTGAATTTTTGGTTTTGTATTCAAAATTATATTCATTTATAACACACGAGATGTTTGGTTTTGTATTCAAAATTATGTTTATTTATGATACACGGGATATTTGGTTTTGTATTTAAAATTCAAGATTTGTGGATCAAGATTATGAAGCTTTAAATTAATAAAACTATTATTGAAATGCACTTTAATATTTATTAATAAATTTTGTATTTTATAATTAAATATAAATTCATTAATTATTTAATTTTAATAAAAGGTTTCCAAGTATAATTAAATGTTATTTTTAAATAATCTCTTGTATTATGATATTGTTGTTTAAAGCAGATTAATTTGCCAGCATTTTAAAGTATTTTATTTCTTATAATTGGAAAAAATATATTTAAAAAATAATTGAATTTTAGATTGAACAAATAAATTGTTCAATATAAAATGTTTTGAAATGAATGTGGATTAATTTCTCAGTGGCATAAAACTTTTTATTGCTCAGGAATTTATAAGTACAACTATTCTAAATAAAAATATTTTAGGGTAGTGCCAATCCTGTTTTTTAAGTGTAAAATCAAATGAGTTCACCTACATTAAAAAATATTTAAATTAAAAAAAAATTGAAATAAAATTTAAAATACAATTATACTAAAAAACTATGAAATCTAAATATTTTTAAGCTTAAAATTATATTAAGTTGCCAACATTTTATTCTTTTTCTATTACAAATAATTGAAACAAGACTATATTTAAAAACAAGGAAATTCTAAAAAAATATCAAATTTGACATTCATTCAAATTTAAGACCTAATTTTTAAAAATAGTTTAAATATTTTGAAATTCTATCAAGTCATTGAAATAAAATACATAGAATAAGAAATGTAAGGAATTTATGAGACTTTTAGATTTCTTAAGATTAAAACTGAATTAAATTATCAACTTTTTTAAAATTTTTGATTGGATGAAATTAAAATAAAAATAGGAATAAAAACTGTGTTCTTAGAAAACTATGAAAAATTGAAATTAAGTTTCTTAGAAAATTTTGTATTTTACCAAAGATGTACCTTTTATTTTATAATTTTTTTATTGCTTATTAGAATTTTTAGGATTATTTTCTATATGCCTTAAAATTTCCACTAAGCAAGCAAAGTTATCGGAAGCAGTGACCTATCTTCACATGGAAGATCTACAAAACATAAAAGCATTATAAAACAGGAAACACTTTTATGATTTATAATCATTAAGTACATGAGAGTCCCGTAATTAGCGCCCATTCTAAAAATAGCCACACACTCTAGCACGGAAACATATTAGAGAGTTTCGTCATTAAGCATTTATGTGACTAGAGGATGAGAGACGCAGAACACCAAGTGCTGACCTCTAACACGAGGTGGCGCTTTTCTAAAAGCCGCAACAGTGGCATAGAGATTTACGCGAGGCCGTTTAACATAAATACCTCTCGGTGACAGGGCGAAGGGTCATCATCGTTAAAATGATGTTGGTATGTTGTCCTGAAAGTCAAAGCACAGTTACGAGCAATGCAGGGGGCTTAAGATGCATCACTTCGGATGGTCACGTGGTATGTTCCAAGGATAAATTCGAAAGCCATCGCGTAAATGATCGCTCTTCCAGAGATAAGAATCATTATTATCCGGAATGTAATTAAACTGCAGTTTTGAAGCCTTCCCCGACCCAGTTTTCAAATTAATAGCTATATATTTAAGGTTCTTGAATGAATTTATTATTAGGGACAAGCAGTTGTGTGAAAATCGATGAGATGGGAAATATATATAACTGTGTGGGGAGACCCTGGACTGTACCTTAAGGTTAATGGGTCCGTCTCCCCAACACCTAGTGTGCTCCATAACTCTACGAGGTCTTTGAGGGCGCCACCATCGTGGCAATTATAAAGGCAATCAAATTGTGTTTACAAATCGGTAACAAGTAGTTACACAATACAATTTAAGAGGCTTTAAGGTCTGTTAAACACCAGGAACAGCATTAAATATTTTTTCTGAGTTAAAAACAAAATTTGACATGATGAGACATACAACAATCAATTAAGAAACAACTTATAATCAATAAAAAGGCAGTTAACACAATTTGTAGAGTAGTTATGGCATTAAATACATTAATTATAAGGCAATAATAATAAATATAAGGCAATTTTCTAGATATTATGAACACTTAGTTATGAAAAGGGAAAATATGGCATGATAAGAAAGATGATAACTTCATACAGGCGAAGAATTTATGTAAGTTTAATAAACACCTTAGCTTTTAAAAGCACATTAGATTCAAAAATTTAAAAAGGTTTCTAAGATTCTAAAAGTGGTTAAGATTAAAAAAGGTATTTAAGGTTCAAAAACGGGTTCATAATGTTAAGCGCTTCCATAACTGAAATATATCGAATATCTTAGCATACAAATCACGAAATTTGGGAATGAACAATACCAATAACCAATTTTTTTTTGCGCATGTTGTAAATTGTTTCAAGTCTACAGAACTTTCCAAAATAAAAAGATAACCAACTTTTGAGCGTATTTGTTGTTGTTGCTTATCTCCAAGGGTTTGACGGAGTCAGGCCAAATCTAGGAATCCGTTGACGGAAAGGAAATCGATAACAAGGTTGAGCGTATTTTCAACACGGAAACACACACACACGCATTTTATGAAAACAATAAAAAGCTCCCTTATTTCTCCAAAGAATATTTGTGAGGCATTTCAAAGCGCATTCTGAATGATATTACATGATTTCTTAAGAAATTCTGGAGTGAGGATTCTTAATTATTGACATGATTTCTTAAGAAATTCGAGCACGCAGAAATTCCGGCTATAGAAAACGTACTCGAATTTGATTTTATGGGGTTTAGGCAAGCTGACATAAGATATATTACACCTCTAAAGTCATGGCTGCCTGGTTGGTTAAGCTATTCTTTCTTGTTATCGGAAGGTACGAAGTTCGAATCTTGGTCCAATCGAATCTCCATCGTGTTTGATAATGGTAGTTGGGACACATTGAATACATCACGGTCGCAATATTCTCCAAGTGAAATAATAACTTTTAGGGTGCGAAACCTAGTTTGGGATCTTCTCAGTGGTCCCTGCTTCTAAATTACGAAGATCTACTTTCAAGGTTACCATAACACTTCCATTGGGTCCCCAATATATAAGATGTCAACACGACCTCGCATTGTAGTGATGAAAGCTGGACATAGTCAGGCATTAAATCTCCTAGTATCCGGACGTTATACAGCTAATTATTACATTTTTAACGTGTTTGCTCTGCTGGATGAACACTCTTAGAATGATGTGATTTTTCTGGTTTATTCAGATCATACAGTTATTCGGATTATTCAAAACAGTATTAGCAAACCAATTATTCAAGGGCCGCGTTGGCCTAGTTGGATAGGGGGTCATTCTCACTATCGAAAGATAGTGACTTCGTATTCCGGCTTAACCGAAGATCTGTCGTGTTCGCTAAAGGCGGCTGGGGTAATTTAAAACTGGGCTTAGTCGCAATGCCTTTCAAATGAAATGATACATCTGGGGGTGGCCGGACAAGTATCGAGAGTCTTGTGCTTGAAACCCGCTTTAAAATCATAAAGACTCCATCCGGATGCTTCTATGTAATTGGTACATCTCAAATCAAGGCTATACAGCAAAGTACCTAGCCCTGATTTGGGTGAATAACAGGTCCATTATTCTCACGACAAAAATCAAGAGAATAATGGGCCTGTTGTTGTTGCATCAGCATGCTTCTTTGTACCTAATTATTGTTTCTGTAAGCTGTCTGTAAAGCAAAATGTATTCAAAGAACTTCAAAAACGTTTCTTAGCAGAAGTGGTTGAAGCAGAAGTGGTTTAGTAACAAATCATAGCTACTGATGTGTAAACATAGATTGTGTAATGCAATATTTTGTTCTGCGCATGTGTTATTCCACTGCACGTCACAGCACATATATCGAACATGTCATTTGAAGCAGATAATAATATAACACAAACTTTAAATAGATATATATATTCTGTATAGTTGGAGTGAAACATTTATTCCCCGTTTTTTTAACGTTTCATTTTATTTTTGGTTTTTGTAACGTCTATTTTCTTTATTAAGAAAAACGCGCCAAACTGGTACATGAAACTATACGAATTTTATAAATGGAACTTATGTGCCTTTTAATACATATAGCAGAAATTTATAAATACTATATCTTTTACGCGGAAGACACTTTTTATCTGTTTCTTTTAACAACTGTTGAATAAGATTAATTTAAGCAATTATTAGTCACCAAGATATTTTAAATACTGATTAAAATTATTTTAATAAAATATCATTATTAACCAGAAACTGATGATACTAATCCTTAATAAAGTAATTAAAAATGTTTTAATTCTTAAGTCAAAATTTAACGTTAATGGTGAATACAAAATTTAAGTTGCCATAGAAACTCAAACAATAATCTTTGTGTACTTTCTTGTATAAATAACTAATTTCTTGTTTAATGATGAATCGAATTTGTTTAAAAAATGTTTTGGTACATGTTTGTCAATATTAAGTGAAGAAAAAGTGCTTATTTCTCTCTCGCTCTCATTTCTTATATTTCATTAATACTTATATGTATATAACATATTGTATTTTTGTTTTTCAAATTGATATAAAACTAATCTTCAGGAAATTTCAATAATGATGGTGTAGAAAATCTTTATTAAAATAATTACAAATTTTGATCAAAAAATAATGCGGCAGATATGTTACGGCGGACACTTTTAGAGCTCTGTGCTGAGATGCTTGTGAGGATAATGAGAAGATTTGAACTGCTTGCATACTTTTCAGTCGACAAACAAAACAACAGAACTTTATAATACTTAATTTAAAATACACAATACACTAGAATTTAGCTGGATCAGCAAAATTCGCCTTCCGATCAAGAGAGGGTCCTTTTCTTTAGTAGTTGATTAATACCAGCATGTTGGAGTTTTAGCTGACTCAGAATCGTATATCTTCGATTAAGAAAGTGATCCTTTAGAAGACAATTAATATGAACAATACGGACTTAATTTGCATCAGTTTCTATTATTTCCAATCACGAAAGTGATGCAAGCTGATTATCACGTGAAATTATAGTTTACTTATATTAGCATTGAAGCCCGGTGGCTTAGTGGCAGCGTTTCACGCTCCCATGACACAGGTCCGAGGCTCGATCCTCTGGCTGGGCAAGGTTGACTCAGCCTTTCATCCCTTCAGTGGGTCGATTAACTGAGTACCAAGCATGCTTGGGAACTAAACACTGAGGTTCTTACGTTAGGCTGACCACCTAACTGGAACATATGCTTCGCACCCCAGGGCCCTCAGTCATGAAAACAGTTATGGGTACTGTAGGCCTTGGCCCACATGGGCTGTCGTGGCATGGAGTTTTTTTTTATATTAGCATTATGTACCTTCTGATGCCAGAGATTTCTTTTGCAAGTCAATTAGAATCAGCAAAAATGTATCAACTGCATCAGTATCAAGTACCTTTCAATCACAAGAGTGATATTTATAAACTGACTATCATCATAAATTAAGGAGTTCAGCTGAATAAGTAACGAGTAACTTCTGATCACAAGAATTACCCTTTGCAAGGCAATTAATATCAGTTAGGTGTAATTTAGTTGGATTATATTAAATACTTTCTGCAAACAGAAGTATTCGATTACAAGATATAATCAGATTACAATTGTAGTCTGCAAAGGACATTTATCCTGATTGTTGAAACTATCAACAAACATCATTTGGAAAATTGAGTATCATGCTTTTTCCTTTAAAAAATAAGTGGTTATGTAAATTATTTTTGACAGATGTTTGTCATGTTACAATCTTGAAGTTAATTTGATTTCGTCATTCTGCTATCCTTTTCCGAACAAGAGGCTTAATGTGACAAGGAATTACAGTTTAAATTGGATATTGAAAAACAGCAAAACATACGCCTTTGAGCGGAGGATTTCAACCTGCCAAATATTGAGCAGAAGGTTAGAGCACTAACAGTTTATGCCAACTCCGTTACAGAGCTGAGATTTGGTCAATTGAACAAACAAAATCTTTGAGTCAACTCCTCGTTTTTTACTTTGAGATCACCAAAAATCCTCTTAAAATTTCTTTAAAACTGATATTTTAAGTTATTACCTTATATCCCCCTTCTAATACTAAAACAGCAGGATTCAGGATTCATATTTACATATATATATATATATATATATATATATATATATATATATATATATATATATATATATATACTATTATTATTATTATTAATAAATTAGAATTTCATATGTTTACTGAGATATAGTCGAATACATGACACAATATTTTGTAAATTAATATAAAATAATTATGTGAGAATTAATTAAAATGTTTTAGAGTAATTTCCATTTGTTATAAAAGGGAATTAATGATCAAATGACAGTTGTTTGAAATAGTTATGTAAGATGGAATAATATTTAAAAAATAAAATAAAAATGTAATTCAAAAAAAGTATTAAAACAGATGTATCTGAAGTTGTACAATAAAGGATTTTAAATATTAATATAATTTTCCAAATTGTTTAATTGAATTAATGCGTGAAACGCAATCTCTTATAAGATTTAAATAAATTGAAAGATTGATATTGCTTTTTACATTGAAATAAAAGAACTAATTTTATTCAATTTCAATGAATCAAAACCCTTATTTCTGGTACACTTTTTTTATGTATTTCTGAATTTTAACAACACACCAGAAATATAATAACGCAATTAAAACAAATAACCATAGAAAATTATATCTAATATAATGAGGTATTTTTATTCTTTTTCTATTTTTATAAGGAATAGCACAAAATGTTTTTTACTTACATCAATAATGCATACGATTCATCATAAATTTTATAATTTCCTTATTTTTGTCTATTTTTGTGAAGTAGTGTGTGTTAGGTTTGATTAAATAACTTATATGATAATAAACAAATTAATTAAATTTCATAAAATCAATAATGAAGCTAAAGACAAGGAATAAATAAATTTTAACAAAATTAATTAATTTTAATTACTAAACTGATAAGCCATAAAGTGTTTCATTATCTGACACACACATCTCTTTTTTAAATAAAAGAAATATTTCCATAAATTTTTAAATAAATTTTGAGAAAATTAAAATATTTCACTTAATAAACTAATAGTCCATAAAGTACTTTATTATCTGACAAACACATCTTTTTAAATGAAAGAAGAAAAGTAATTTAAAAGTTATTGATTAGAAAAGTAATTTTGAACAATGAAATGGTACACAATACAAATTAGAACAACAAAGCAATATTTTTAAAGTAATTTTTAACATTTTTTACTATTCCATATATAATGTAATCTTGTTATTTTAATCACTTCACTTACTAATTAGTTTGAAAAACATTTAAAACATTAATTTATCATTGGATTAAAGAACTGATAAACAAAATCACGATATGAAGATTTGAAGCTAAATTATTAATTTTTCATGTATAAAAATATTCAGTGCTAAGAGTAGCATTAACTGAATATTAATTAATTACATCAGTACGTTATAATCAGTTGAATTTCAAAATATTTATCGAAAGAATCCAAAATATTATTGATATTCTGTGTTTCCAAATTGCATTATATTTTCTTTCAATTATGTTATGGACGAAGTAAAAAAGTATTGAAATAAGTTGCACAAACATATTTTAGCATGTCCGAGATATCTCGGGATGATTATTAATCTGAATTTGTAATAACTCGGAGTCAGTTAGAAATAATCAGAATCAAAATTTCCTATTTCATAATTATAAGTCAATTAACTATACATGAGATAGATAGAGCGTCATGAAACAAATTGTAATATCCCACTTTTTACAATCGACATATCTGAAATAATAATTAATTGCTAGATGCATGGACCCAGAAATTCAGGATGATCGTGAAAACGGTTAAAATTTTCTTCTTTATAAGACAACAAAGGCGTGAGAAAACAAATACCCAAGTGAACAACCTAATAAAACGAATTTCAATAACAAATTCTGTTACTGCCGAGATATCTCGGGGATGACTTACTGCAATACGTATGAAACCGAGAGAGATAACTCGGGATAGTTAAAGAACCGGTTAAAACTTTCTACTTTAAAAGAAAAATATTGTAAGGAAAATAAAATAATTTTATATGAGTGCATTAGCATAATCTTTGATTGTATTTATAAAGAAATATAATAGAAATCATTGAAAATATGCATATAAGAGATATATAATAAGCTAGAAATAAACTGCTTCTTTTTAAATGCATAGGAAGTCGAAGATATAGGAAAGGCGAGATAGAGATAGAGAGAGAGAAAGTTTGGCTTAAAAAAGATCAATCATTGTACTACTTTTCCTTTTGGGTGCATGCAAAATAAGAAATTCCACTTGAAAATTTTCCTTTTTGGGACTCGACACATTTCATCTCAAAAGATACTTTTTTTTATTATTACTGCAAAGAAAGTTGTCAATTTTGTACTGAAATCGATGATATTTTCTCCTCCCAATTTCCAGCCTCGTGGTATATTCAATAAAAGTGTCCAGATGTATTGAATATTCAACAAAAAAGAAAACTTCAACAATTGCTCGCACTTAAGTATCTGTCTATCACAGCAGAGGGGTCTGCATGTAAAAATCTTGACAGTCGGCCCTATTTTGTTCGGAAGTTTTAGAAAAGGTTCGAAAGTTTTAAATAGAAAAGATTTAAATAAAAAAAATTACTTTAGCTTTCTCTAGATCACTAAACTGAATACATTTGAACTATATAAAAACTTAATTAAACTATTAATTGTAATGTACTAAAGAGAAGTAATAGTTGTTTTGATTTAAAAGTTTTGGTTCTCTTAAAGTTGCTTAATTTTAAATTGTAAATTATTATATTAAATTGTAAATTATATACGTTACTTAAGCTCTTACAAGCATATATCAAAATAAATTTCACTACTTTTTACTTCAAAGATTTTATTGTTTTCATGTTAACAATCTTAGATTATAAATTCTTACTGAAGTTATTGAAAGAATACTACAAAATGAAACTAATACTTTTTTCTTATTTAAAAGTTTTGGTTTTATTTAACATCGAGCATCACTTAAGTCTTACATGTGTTTTTCAATGTAAATTATTAGTTTTCTTTATATAAAATGTTTTTTTTTAATGTGAGTCAGTTCTAAGCGCTTGCTAAGATATTAAAAATGAATTTTTTAAAAATAAAGTAATAAATTCTGAGCTCAAAAATTTTATTTCCCCATCAAGAAAAGAAAAATGCATGCCTACAAATATAATTTGCAAAATAATATATTTTCCAAAATAATTTCTGTATAAAAAATGCGTTCATTTTTAAAATTTTCATCTTTCACATAAAAAATGTTAATCGAACAAAATTTTTGTTTAAATTTATTTGATGACTGTAATTTCCGCCAGAAAAGCCGGGATTAAAATTTAAACATTTAGCAACGTAGAAAGTTTCTACTAGTGCAACACTCTCTTTTATATATTTAAATATAATCTTTTATAGGTTATAAAAATTATTGAAAATGTGGATGCTGAAATTCCATTTCCAAACGAAGAGATTGCACAGCAAGAAAACTTATAAAGCAATCTAACGCAGACTTCGAAATATTTAAAATTCTTTTCATCAAAATTCGATAAGTTCTTTGTTTTTGGTGTATCGAATAATCAAATGTCCTCCTCTCTCATTTTGCTGTATTACTCATGTTAAATTAAGTAAAATTAAAGTAACTGTTACTTACATTCAGTTGATCACCTTGCTGTTGAAATAATCTTTATTTACATAGTATGACTATTAAATATGCAGATCTTTTAAATAAGTAAATGCAAACACATTCTCTTGAATACGCTGATTTACAACATTTCTGACCAATAATTAGATTTTACGTTTTAATATGTTATGCTTTTACTCAATTAGTATTTTACATCAAGGCGTTAGTTTTTGCAACTAAGGCATTCAGAGTAGTTGATTGGTAACTCAAAGACCATTTTTGTCACACAAAAATGAATTCGACTAGGATGTGCAGTTAAAGGTGGATTGGGAATAAACCACAACATCCATGTCTGAAATTGCAATCGAAACCCCAAATTATTGGATGGAAGGCAAAAGCTTAAAACATTTGCCTGCCAGCTTGGCGGTTTTCATAGTGATGACACTCACATTTGAGTTTCATGCAGACTCAACGGTTGTGTAATATTTAAAAGTTGTTTTTCTCAAATGCAGTGCTAATGCAGCTTTGTTTATTCCATAATAGCTGTAATGAAAAATCAGGATTGAAAGTTTACTTATAGGTACTTCTACATTTTTTTTGCGATTTTTTAAACTTCAAGATTTAGCTCCAAACTGTGAATAACAAAATAATAACCATTAAGCTAGGTTACTTAAAACGCTGAAAATACAAGGGTTATCAGAAATAAAATTTTATCGCCAGTATTTATTGAATTTTTTTGCCAAACCCTTGGTTTGGCAAAAATCGAACCAAACGAGCACTACATTGAATCCAAACGAGCGATTAGAAAATGGTGGTAAGCCTCAACCACCATTGGTATAACGTTTCCTTTTGCTGAGTAACTTGGAAAAAATAATGGCCAATTTGAGCAACCGAAAATTTTCTGTATTAAAGATGATCCTTAAAGTATCAGCAACATGTTGTAGATGGACAATGAATATCGTCTATGAAATAAATATATAAATGTTTGAAAAAAAATGTTTTATTCATATGAAAAGATCGGAGTAAAGTAGCCATATTAATATTTTGCTTTATTGATTGATATTTTTTTAATTATAACTACCTTTAAGTAAGAATGGTTTATAGGTTCTTACTTGTTTTGACAATGTAATATCGATTATAGGAAGATATCGAAACTATTTAATTATCTTATTCTAATAAAATTGATAACTGTTTAATTGGTTGAATAATTAAATTTGAAAAATAATTGGTTGAAAGTATGGAAAATTTATTAAATATATATATTCTAGACTTTTCAGTGCTGAATCTGTGCTTTAAAATGTGAAGGAATACTACTGGACGGAGCAAAATTTACAGTTTCTGACACATACATAACTAGGAATAATGTAAAAAAATGCAGAAAGAGCAGGAATAAGGTTCAGAAAAATGTAGATATTGAATAAATATTAGAAATGTAAATAGCATGCAAAGCAGGAAGCTGAATATTTAAAAAAATCACCAAAGAGATTGCATGTAAATTTTATTGATATTTTCTTTCTTGTTGCTTAAGACACTTGTTGTAACTCATGGCACTTGGACAAGCCAAGCTCGCTATTAAGGCACCTAAATATGAGTGAGGGCAGCTCTGTAAAATTTCCGTAAAACTATTTAATAGGATTTAATTTGATGTAATAAACAATTCATCATTTGATTTTAAATAATATGAAAATGTTATATTTCCTAATTTTACATTTAATCAATTATATTTAATTGAAACAAATGCGAATGGACTAACACTTGATTTTAAATTTCCCTAGACGGTTTTAAATTTTTGTCGTATGATTCTTCAAGTTAGTTCATTTGAAATACTGGACTATTTTGAATGATGTTACCACTTTTATTATCACTCAGTTTACATAAATTCAGATGGAATCTCTTTGGTTTTTAAGCAAGTGTAATGTTTTGTGATAAATCCAAGCTAGTTAGAGTTAGGGATAGTCATTACCCCTTTTGAATTACGCACCTTTAATGCAAACGATTCCCCGCAAAATTCGAACAAATAGCTGAAGGGTCCCGTGCTTTGGGTGAGCGAGGCCAAGTTGTGCATCTGCAAAAGGGATGAGTCAAAAATATCAATACCTATCGGCTTTTACCTCTAATCTACTCTCTATATTGCCTACAGAATGAACTATTCGTTTTTGTCAGCATTATGTATTTTAAAAATCATATTTTGACATCTAATCATCTAATTTTAGATATCTAATTTATAGTTAAATGTTTACAAGTTCTTTTTTATAGTTCTGAATTCCTTAGATACACTGAAGATTTAAAACACTATGGCTATTTCTACCATTTGACAGTAAAAATACATTAATGACAGTAAATGTACATGATCCAGGAAAAACGCTATTTAGCTTTTCGCGTAGAATATGATGCCTCATTTCTGTAATCATTTGTGCTTCATGAGTTAAGAAATCTAGTCACTAAGAGCAGTTGTTGATGGTCCAAAGACTCTGAAATTGCATCACTCATCGGTGTTTTGGGAATTCTTGTTGTAAATACCTATTGCAAAAAGATGAATACTGGTCAGATGAATATCAGCATGCTAGGTTTCTGAACGCTTACGAGTTATTAACGATTCAGATGTCAGAAGTTGTTCGTCTTTATAAAATAGGACTGGTGGCAGATAGTGACAGACATGGTCGAATCATGTTCTTAGAATGATGGATGCCTATAGAAGATTAAAAAAGATGTCGGCGAATATTTATCTTGGTAAAATAAGATTGGTGACAGATAGTGACAGGCATGGTTTTATCGTATCCTTAGAATGTTGGATACCTAAAGATAATTAAAAAGATATCGTAGTTATTTCTCTTGGTAAAATAAGATTGGTGGCAGATACTGACCTTTGAATCGTATCCTTAGAATGGTTGATGCCTATTGTGAAAATCAAGCACCTAAAGGAAACGATGACTTTCGATTTCGTTGTTGGCTGATTGAAGAGACACAAGAGACATGTTAGTTGGAGTCGTGTCAGAGAGAAAAACGGCGTGGTTGTGAATACGAGTGGTAGCGGAAGTCCCGCTCCCGGGCGATGGAAAATATCTTCTGACACCAAAATGTGATGTTATCACGAGCCTGTCGTCTCCAGGATCAACGAATAACACAAAATGACTTCTTTTTGGATGACACATTTATTTCACACATTAACAAACATAACATTATAATTATTAGCACAAACATAAATTTAGACGTTTCGTTCCACATTATTCAAAGATACATATATTTTCTATCGCCCGAGAGCGGGACCTCTGCTACCACTCGTATTCACAACCATACCGTTTTTCTCTCTCCGACACGACTCCAACTAACATGTCTCTTGTGACTCTTCCATCGGCCGACAACAAAATCGAAAGTTATCGTTTCCGTTAGGTGCTTGATTTTTAAAAATCAAGCACCTAACGGAAACGATACATCATAAAAGTTCATCATAAAGATCTGAAATTTTTATACATTATTAAGAAACTCAGATCTTGGTGGCTATTTATTCTAGTAAGATAAAATTGTTGGTAGACAGTGACAGACAGGGTTGAACCATGTCCTTAGAATGCTGCATATTTATGCATCGTTACCAACTTGTGAGTCAGATTTTGTTTCTCTTCATAAAATAAGATTGGTGACAGTGATATACACCGCCGAATCGTGTCATTAGAAACATTTCTATTTTGACTACAGTGCATTCCACTGTCAATTCAGCCACTACCTGACGACGATCTTATTTTACCAAGAGGAACAACCTCCAACATCCGAAATGTTAATGATGTTTGGAGAGGTTCAATTATGCAGTTTCTGCTACTGGTCATTAGGGTCATTTATTATTTTGGCACAGGTGCTTATGAGGAGTATTTCTAAGCAGAGGATGTGCTGTGCATATTTGTTGATTCTCATTTCTAGCTTTCACACCATTAGAATCTATCCTCTATTCAGGTCTTTTAGATAAGCAGCCCTTTCCGAAGGACACACGAGTAATCATAATAATGATGCTTCAAATTCTCCACGATCACATACCCTTTACACCATCTAAGTAGTTTTACTGTCAAATGGTGGCAATGGTCATATTGTGTTTGCTAGTAAAAGCTAAATACGAACATTTTTATTTATAATATTGATCTGTAAATATTAATTGTATTTATTTATTATTAATATTTATACATCCTTTATGCCTTTATATTTATAATTTTAGCTTATAAGTTTTTGATTTATTAGTTTTTGTTTCGTTTTGAAAAATTTACGAAGAGCAATGTGTTCAAATTATATAATTTAAAATATTTGATATTTATTTTATAATGCTTAACTGAATGTGTCGATCTAATAATTAAAATATTTTCTGACTAACTTATACTGTAAACAAATTAATTTCTTATAGAATATTTTAGAAAATTTTCTGGTTTTACTAAAAATGCAGTAAAATAAAAATAATTCCTTTTTATTAAATTTATTCATTTTTATTCATTTTCAATAAAATTTATTTATTTTAGGAATGCTTATATAACATTCTCTATTTATCAAATTATGATATATTTGTTGAGTAAAAAGTAATTAAACCATTTAGTCTATAATTTTTTTATTTTTATTGGTTAATATTAAAAAAACTATGCATATTTTCTATTTCCATTTAAAGATAAGAACCATTTACACTCTTAATACCAATCATAACCTGATCGGAAGAATTAAGTGGTAATTTTTAAGATGGTAATTTCTTCACCTTTTAACTGATTTCAAGATACATATGATATTATTTGCGATGAATTGTATATAATTTGAGATAAATCTTGAAAATTCTCTTTCCTTTTTTGTGGTAAGTGCGAGAAACGTTATTAAATTTAACAATCAATTCAATATTTTAAAATTTTAAGCATATAAGTTCACATCAAATTTTATTGATATCACAGACTATTTAAAAATATTGCATATATTTAGTATGTAGTAACAGTCTCTTTAATATCTGAGAAGGCATCAGTACCTTTTGAAAATGTCTCATTTTGACTGTCATTTAAATTTAAATAAAAAATATAACAGCATTCTTGAAATTTAAGTTTTAATTAATTTGATTCAAAGAGAAATCCAATATATTTGAATTTATGCACATATTTCTAGATGGAATCTTTCCTTTACTTTCTTTTGATATATGATATTTCAATTTTGAAAGCTAATTAAAAGTCATTGGGAAGCAATTAGTGATTATTTTTTAACCCCAGTGAAAGACTATGATGTACGATTAGCAGTGCAAAAAGCATAGGCAGAAAAAGGTGCACTACATATTTAGACACATTGTAATTGCTTCAACATGCAAAATTTAGTAAATTAATCATGTTTTGGAATAGGTTTCGAGCACCGAACATAAAAAAATTCGTTCTACTTAGAATAAATTTTAATGATAATACTACTGAAGATAATAGGAATATGAGTCTTAATTTTTATGAAGATTTAAGGAGCTCCAAAAATTTAATGCTATCGTGAATTTTTATCAAAGAATTTTTAATCACAGTGTTTGGCAAGAAAATTTATGTTTATTGAAATATGCAAATAATCATTAAATTGACATCCATTAAATGAAGTCAAGGTATTTTTTTTATTAAGGTACTAATATGGGAATAAAAAGGGTTACATAAAACTAGCAGTTTTAATAACATCACAACCAAACATATGCACAACATATATTTCATGCAAAATGATACTATAAAAAGCACTAACACAGACATGTTTATGTGTTGCTTCAAACATAATTCAATTTTCATTAAAAATTGTTAAATTGAAATTCAAAGCAATTAAGGTTCACTAGAATACCTATGATTATTTTTAACGTTAACGAAATGCAATTAATTTAATTCAAAATTTGTTTTTTCTTTTAAAATAAAAATGAAAATATTGAGTTATATTATAAATTGATGGTAATTAGATTTTAAATTAGAAGCTGTAAATTGAGATAAGGAATTAAGCATATTGTAAGTGTTACTCATATATAGTAATTTTTAATGCAAAATAATGTATGCTGAATACTTCACAATGACTAAAAATTTTATATATAATTATTTTACATATTTAATTATAATTTTAATTTTTTTATTTAAGATAAAGTTATTTAAAAGAAAAGGACACAGTCACAATAAACATACAAGATCAATTCAAACAAAAAAGAAACACATTTCTCACAAATTTATAGATACATAAAATTTCCAAATCATGCTAAAAATGCACATATGCAGAGGATTGAAATCAGGAAAATTGATCCAACACTTGCACATCTAACACCACACCAATAGCTTACCTGCCACCGCCGTCAGCTGACAGACCACGAGGCTTGGGCAAGAAACAAATATGCAATTAATAGACATAGATTCATTAATGAATACTTTCAGGTTTTTGTATACGTATTTTACGGAAAGTATTCCAAAAACTCCTGAAAAGAACTTTGAAATTTTCTTTTTTGTAATGTAGTGAAAGTCTTCAATGTACTACAAAATACTATACTTATTTTCTGTCTTAAGAAGATTGATTAAAAGAAAAGAATGTGTTAATAAAATGAAATTTATATGCATACGTACATATACACACATTATATATACATATATATATATATATATATATATATATATATATATATATGTGTATATATATGTATGTATATGTGTGTATATGTATGTGTGTGTATATTAGACACAACACATACATGTGTGTCTGGTAAAGAACAATAAAACAATTAAGATTAAATTAGCTGCTTTTGTTCTAGTTAGATCATAAATATATATATATATTAGTTGGCATTGTCCTTTTGATTTCACGTGCAGTAATTATATATATATATATATATATATATATATATATATATATATATATATATATATATATATATATATATATATATATAATATATATAAGTTATATTGTATTTAAATGAAAATATGCATAACTTCTTAAGTCTTAATCCTTTCTGTCTTTGTTTTGTTTCACTAACTATCGATAAGACTGACATATGCTTGTAGCACAAATTTAAGGCATCCTATTTTGCAGTCTAAAAATGTTCAGTAATATGTGAAATTATTCATAAAATAATTTCAGTAATATATAAAATACATTAGAGTAGATTTCCACCGAAAACTTCAAGAGGAGATTAAACAAAAACATCAAGTGTTGTTAAATTAAAAATGATATATTGTATAAATTAAGTATTTGATAAAATAATTTATACATAAATTCACACAAAGTTAAAAAAGTATTGATTTTTGGAATTGTGGAAAATTAGTTTCATGATAGTTTTAAATATGGAAATTACATGAGAATATATATGCTCTGAACCATAATATTTCGTTTTCCTTGATCCATAATTACATTATATATATACAGGGTGATTATAAAAAAACTTTGCCAACATCTGCACTTCTAGCGTCCATTCAATTTAACCGATCAAGATGATATTTCAAATATAGTTCTTTTGAGATATGCGCTCGAGATTCTGTGAATGGCAACACAGTGGCCCTCGCGGTTACAGTTATAGTGACAGAAACTCGAAATTTTCGAATGGCAACGTCTACTTTTTACCATCGCAAAATGTTCAGCACATGCGAAAACCCTAAATAGCGTTGAAACGGTACCGATATGTCTAAAAACGGATGTGTTCTGCAAACACAAAAAGAGTTCTGAAAACCGGCCAATAAAACACGATCTGGGCGCACGCAATAAATTTGCATGTTACAGAGTCAAGAAACCAATCACAGAACGCCGGTCGCCAGATATTCAGCGTAGGAAACCTATAAAATACCAAGCGGGTATGCGAAGTCGTCATTCGGGAACTCGCACATGCCGACGATATGAGTCTTCCTAGGAAAGTTCGCGGTGAATTGATCAAACTCTATTACCAAAATGGGATGAACGCTGCGGAAGCCTTGCGTGTGTATCGCCGCAAACATTGACAACGACGCGGCCCATGTACTCTGCAAGCTCTGCGTGATTTAGTGCGGAAATTCGAAGATACAGGCTGCACCTGTGACAAACAGCGCTCCCGACGGCCAACTGTTTCTGAGGACGTTGTCATGGAAGTGCACCATACAGTGACTGCAGGACACACAGAAACCGCAAGAGGCATAGCGCGCGTGTTGGATATTCCGAACTCAACGGTCCGCAAGCTCTTGCGCTCGGTACTTCACATGTTTCCCTATCGGTTCCAGCGCGTCCAGATGTTGGAGCCGCAACAACCCACAACAACGTCTGGTTATTGTAGGTTGTTGCGGCTCCAACATCAACAACCCACAACAACGATGGTGACCCACAACAACGTCTGGACTTCGCAAATGCATTTTTGTTACGATATGATGCGGATAACGACTGGCCACTTCGCATACTATGGACGGACGAGGCGCATTTCACCTTAAATGGCAGCATTAACACAAAGAATTGTGTGCACTGAGGAGAGACGAATCCTCATGCTGTGGCGCCAGTACCATTATTTGACGCCATAGTGACTGCGTGGTGCGGCATTACAGCTACATTTGTTCTGGGCCCGTTCTTCTTTGAGGAAACGACCCCGACTGGCCCTGCAACATGTTCTGTAACGGGCCCTCGGTATGCAGCCATGCGGAAAAATTATGTCTTACCGGAGTTGCGTCGGCTGAATGCACTCAATGACATTGTTTGGATGCAAGATGGCGCACCTCCACATATAGCGAGGTCAGTTAAAAGGCTCCTGGATCAGCATTTTGGTGATCGCATCATCTCACGCTATTATCCTTTTCCGTGGCCTGCGCGATCCCCAGATCTGACGCCTATGGATTTCTGGTTTTGGGGCTATCTCAAATCCAGAGTTTATCTGTGCAATCCTCAAACATTGTCGGACTTAAAGGATTCTATACGGCGTGAGGTTGGAAACATCCCTCGTGCCATGTTGCGTGCAGCGACATTGTCCATCGTCTCCCGCATGCAATGCGTAATTGCCTGTGATGGCACTCATGTGGAAAATGTTTGAAATTAATAAAGATTTTTTTTCTCTAGTGTTCTCATCATTGAGCAGTGTCTTTTCTCTGTCGTATGCATTATTCCTCCGTGCGCCTTGAAGAACTGTTTGTATGTGTATAACACGTCGGTTTTCGGACATATCGGTACCGTTTCAACGCTATTTAGGGTTTTCGCATGTGCTGAACATTTTGCGATGGTAAAAGTAGGCGTTGCCATTCGAAAATTTCGAGTTTCTGTCACTATAACTGTAACCGCGAGGGCCACTGTGTTGCAATTCACAGAATCTCGAGCGCATATCTCAAAAGAACTATATTTGAAGTATCATCTTGATCGGTTAAATAGAATGGACGCTAGAAGTGCAGATGTTGGCAAAGTTTTTTTATAATCACCCTGTATATGTATATAGATAGATAGATAGAAAATATATAAACCTTTAAAATATAGTTATTCTATGTATTGATATTTTAATAGTTATAATTTAAAGTATCACATATGTAATATAAGGCAACATTCTTTAGACTGTCTGAAGTAATATATATTGAAAAATGTATTATATATATATACATATATATATAATATAATAATATAATAATATATATATATATATATATATATATATATATATATATATATATATATATACATATATATATATATATATATATATGAGACACAACACACACATGTGTGTGTGATGAAGAACAATAAAACAATTAAGACTAAATTATCTGTGTGCTTTTGTTCTAGTTAGATTATAAATATATATGTTAGTTGGCATTGTCCTTTTGATTTCATGTGCAGTAATATATATATATATATATATATATATATATATATATATATATATATATATATATATATATATCGAAAAAATGAAAGTATCTTCTGCTGTTAACCGTGTCCAGAATAAATAAGGATAATATGTCAAGTATGCGAAAGGCTTATACGAGAAGGTGCAGCAAAAATGTGTAAAGGCCTAACGAACTTTTATGATCATAAATGAACTGATGCAAGAAATTAGAAGGCATCGTGTGAATCCATGAAGTAGAAGGTTTCTCTCCAACAAGAATGAGGAGAGATCAATTGTGACGATTCTTTATAACTTCGGAATCACCTTTCTAAAAATAAATGTAATAGCACAAAACGCAATATTTCGGCACAATATAAGTTGTCAATGTTTATAATGAATGATAAGTTATATTTCGAAGAAAAATTTGTTATTTACGCAAGTTTTTATGCCTAATTAATAATTTATACCCGACAACGAGTATGAATTCGAAAAAGTAATTTAAAAAACATAATAATGACGATTATTAAATTAATATACAAAATGTTAAGAAGCTTTTTTACCTATTTTTAACGTGCGTGTTAGATTGTGTTAGTTTGAAAATTGTGTTAGTTAGAAAATTAAAATATGTGTTTTCTTAAAAATAATTTCAGTTAAAAGTTTGTATTGCATTTAAATAATATATAGCTAATAAGCTATTTGTAGAACAAGTGAAAGAATTCTAAAAGAATTTTCATATTAAAATATTCCTAAGCATAAAAAAATATTCGTTATGTTTTAGATATTGAAATTTTGTAAAAACATTAATTAATTTCTCCGAAACTGAAGAGCATAGAATAACGGATAAACACTATATTTTACCTGTTACTTTACAGAATATTATTTATTAATTTAAGAAATGATGATTGTACTTTTTACAGTTTGATATTCTAAAATACCAGGTACAATGTAATAAATGTTTTATGCAATTCTAACAATTATAAAATTCATTTCACTTAAAACGTAAAAATAAAGTCAAATAACAAATCAATTTCAATATAAAAATAATCCTATTTTAAAGTTTATCATATGTCAGATACTAAAACTTGAAGATAAAAAAAGTTTGCTCAACTAATAATATTTAAATCTAGAGAAAATTCGATTTTAATATAATGCAATTGCCAGGACTCTGATCCAACAGGTACTATACACAATAAGTATTTTACCTGTTATTCCACAAAATATACTAATACTATATACTTATTGTTCTAAAAATTTTAACATGTCACTTTGTAAAATGATCAATGTGTTGTCCTTGTTTGAAATTTTAAAAACAACAGGTAAGATGTGATAAATTCAAGTCAGAACTTCAACTATGTTAAAAACATGAATATAAGCTTTTCATATGTAAGTAAATGTGATTATAAAAATTAACCTTAAAAATAAAATTTTTATCATATTTCAGCCATTGAAAATTGAAAATAAAGAACTGAGCTTAATGGATTACATTTAAATCTAGTGAGAATTGAGAACATTGTTTATAATCAAACAAAAATATTGTCTGAATTCTTAATCCAAATAGTAGTGTATAGAATAAATCTTTTATTAGCTTTTCTACAAAATATAGTTATATTTTATCTATTGTTCTGGGAAATTTTACTAGTTACTTTGCAAAACGATTGTTATTCTGGGTATTGTTTAAAATGCTAAGAATAGCAGTTCAAACATGATAACGTAAATCTTATAGGTAATTCTTGTATTTCGAAGATTCATTTTGCTTAAAACATGAATATAAACTTTCGTATAACTAGGGAATGAAAGTATGAATATTATTCTACATTAGAGAGAAACTATTTATCATATTTCAGCTATTGAAAATAAATAAACGTAAATTTAATTGATTACATTTAAATCTAGGAAGAATTGAGGAATTCGTTTTTAACTAAACACAAATTTTGCCTAAATTCTTAACCCAGAGGCACTGGTACAGGCTGCAGTATTAATTTATCATAAACTTGAAAGCGAAGCAATTTCCTGTCTAGTGTAGTGATTGATTTCTTTCCAGTTACGGTTACAAAAAAGCAGTCTTTTTCCTTAACCTGACCTTTCTGGATGTTGAAAAGAATTTCAGGAATAATTTTTTATAACATTTTTGTGTATGCAATGAACTTTATTTCTGTTCGTTGTTTGCAATGTAATTTTTTTTCCAGCTTGATAGACAATCTGTCCCTCAGAAACAGAATAGAATTTGTGTTCAAAATTTTTATATTTTTATCGTGACAATGATGTGCAAGTTTGGGTTTGATATTAAAAAATGTTATTAAAATTTTTGCTTTGAAAGATTTGACAACATTTCTATAAAGTTGGAACAATCTTGTAATATGAAGTGCGATTGTTTTATAAAGCACTTTGTTCACCGAGAACTATTTTAAAAGAAAATAACGATTTTTTTATTATTTTTTCCAATAAATGTTTCAAATAAGTTTAAAGTAGTGTATCTTGAATTTTTGTTGACAGTAAAATGAGAGTATGGCTCAACATAAATGATAAAATAAAAGTTTAAATATTTAGAGTAAGTTTATTGCTTTTATTCTGGAATTTCAGAGATTTCCGATATTTCCTATCTTCTTTGTTAAATACTTTACTCGAATAAGTCATATAATTAGATTTATCTCAAATTAATCTTATTAATTTATTTTGTAAAAAGGATTTATTATAAACAGTAAATATAAGAGGTGTATTAAATAGAAGGTAATAATCAACCCGAGTAAAATTTTAGAAAGGAATTTTAAATGAGAATAGTTCAAGAGTTGTTAATCTTTTTTAGATATTAACAAATGATTTTATATTAAATAGTGAAGTTTTGTGCCTAATTTTACATTTAACATTTTGCTAATTAATATGTAAGATATCTATAAAATTATTTAACCCATTTTGATGTTTAATAATTTGTAAAACAGTTAAAATATAAATAAATATGAGAGTTTTATGGTTAGAATGATTTCTATTTTTTTAGTTCTAGGACTTCATCAAGATACCGGACAGCCGTCAAAGAACCCCGTTTACAGATGTGCTGGTCAGTGCGGTATCCTAATAAAACCCCTGCTCACACCATAATGTTTCCGCCTCGGAATGCGTGATGTTCGGTGATGTTTTGGGGCTGATTGCGTGTTCCTTGTTCACGCCATATTCTTATACCCTTGTCATCTGTCCCCACAGCAAATCTTGTCTCATCAGTAAACATGACATTGCCCCAGTCAGACACAGTCCAATTGACATGTTCCCGGCACCACTTTAATCGTGCCCCTTTTGATTGGACGGATAGACAAACACAAACTCGAGGAACCCGGGCGTACAATCTACTCATATGAAATCTTCGGCGTACAGTATCTGCTGATATTACCTTACCAATGGATGCTGTAACTATAGATGTCACACGTGTGGAGGTCCCTCTGTGATTCCGCTTGGCTGAAATCGCGATATATTGATCTTCAGCGGGGTTTGTAACCCTTGGGCGACCGGCTACAGGCTTTCGGACAACTGTCTATGTGGTTTGGAATTGTTTCCATAAACGGGAAATTACAGAATAATGAACGTTGAAGAAAAGAGCAACATCTGAGATCGACTGTCCTGCTTCAATGCGCCCCACAACACGCTAGCGCTCAGAATCTTCCATTCGTCTTCTGGAAGTCATAGAAACACGTATGTCTTGAAAACAAATTGTACGAAAGTTTTAAACACCTTCTATCAGCAATTACAATCAACTTCGGCAACCCTTCATAAAGATGCTATCTTAAAAAACTGTCCCTTTTGCATATTTCTTGACATGAAAGCGCGATTGGCAGTTACCTAATATATTTGCATATTTCCATCTACCTCTGCAGTGATTTGCATCCTCTTCAATTCCGATTGGCTCCCGGAAATTAGCATTTTCCTCTCCGTGCTTAAATTTTGGAAGTGAGTGTAATTTCCATTTCCTGTTGGAATAAATTTGCTGTTATAAATGATGTCTTCATGTGTTAATAATTTTAAATAACTTCATTTTTCAGTTTGAGTATTTTTTATTGTATGCTTAATATGCTGTTTTATGAAATTTTACTTGTAGAATAAAAGGTAACGAATATTCTTAATTGTTAAGATATCTTATAAGAAAGAGGTAGCAGACTCAATTTCTTAGGTAACTGAGTTGTTTGATGAAACACCAGAGGACTTTTCCATATTCAAAAATGGACTTCGGATACTTGTAAAGGAAGTTGTTCATGAGTTAAAGTCCAGCTAAATTAAGAATATCCAACAGATTCCTCAATAATTAATAAATGGGTATTAAAGTTTCTGACGAGCATGTCCCTCAAAATTTAACACTAACTTATTTGACTTACTAATAAAGGATGTCTGGCTCATTTTGACGTGCAATAAATTATAAAATATAATGAAGACAAACAACCAACCCTATGGTATTCATTCATGAAATAATTCATTTATTTGTTTTCTATGTAAAATGCTTTAGAAATGATATTCATTTCATATTTTTATAGTTCTTTTTTTGTAAATATTTTAATAAGTTTGTAAATAGGTTCATCTGTTATTAATATAATTTACTTTTCTATGTTGAATACTTTCCTTCCTTTACCATCTTCGTTGACTTTTTCCCTGATAGATAGATTGGATTCAATATCTTGGACACCTGGATCACCTGTTTGAACACAAAAAGACCCATCCTTGGGGATTTTTGAAGAGCATTTTTCTTTCAGAAGCAAAGTGTTGATATTGTTGCATCAGCAAGCTCCAGGGGCTCAGTAGCTTCACCCTTCTTCTTGTTAAAATCAGCAAATAACGCATCATTTGCAGCGGGCAATGATTGGGAATTTGACCACGTTAGCTTCCTTACTGGTTACTGGAGCATCGTGGTTAGGGACGTGTCCATGGTAATATGTGAAGTCCAAATTCCTTCAACAGGTGTGGGGTGGATGTGGAGAGGAGGGTGACAGCTCAGGTGTGACCTCGTTACCTGACCGTCGTTCAAAATGACGAGACACTTTGTAATAGAAGAGTATTTCAAACCCTTTAATATAGTACAGTTCGAGGCTCGCCTGCACCGCTATGTATGTATATTGTTGCATCAGCATACTTTCCTGTACCTAGTCAGGAGCTGAGCTCTACCAGTTAGTGGACGCAGCAGGGTTGGAGTCTGTCATTTAGAAGCAGTGGTCAAGCAGAAGACCCTCTAATACTTGGATCAGCCTCCCACAGGGATATCATTTCACTGGAAGCCAAATACTCAGCATGGGTGACTTAAAGGATGACAACTGAAACAACAGATGAATGTTTTCTCAAACATGACGTGAAAGCGACTCTGTCGTCCAATTAAAATTACACATGGTGAACATTAACAAAAGCCATGTGAAACGTTTTGGAATTTTTCTAACTAGTAATGATAATTAAAATTTTTTTTTATGAATCATTAAGCTTCATAATGCGTGATACATTTTATAGACAGACACTTTGTATTTTCATATTTTTTTTTAATTTCTAAGAAACAAAGCAATTTTTATAAATGTTTCCAATTTTATTTATTTCAAATTTATAATCAAATCAACTTAAAAAATTATTCAGTAATAATATAAGCAATTTATTCAACTGTTTGAAATTTATAAACTTTATAGATAAATTTTCTTTATTATCATTAGATATAATTTTTCTACGAAGAAAACAATATTTTTTTTATTAGTTTCCACATTTAAAAAAACATTTTTGATTTTTTTTATTTCCTCTTTTTTATCTTATAGTTAAAAATGTAATAGTTTCTATATCCTTTTTGAATAATATTTACATTACTGCGAAAATAATAATAACGATGGATTATAAGGATTATTGTAAAATTTTTCATTATCGTTTTCAGTATAATTCAATATTTTAATTATTATCATTTCATTCCTAATAATTTTTCATTAAGATTCATATTTTTATATGGGAAAACCTTACATTAGAATTTATTTGACAACATTTTGCATAACATTCATATGTATACATACATACATGCATATATATATACATATATATTGGGTTGGCAAGTAAGTATGTGCGGATTTCACCCATAGATGGCTTCAGTTGAATTTTTAGGTTGGCAGACGTAGTACAAATAAAAAACACATTTTGTTATTTGATAGTTGGCAATTCAGCTGTCAATCAGTAAAAAAGTTTTTTGATCAGTTGCGTAGTTTTCGTTTGGCGTTCGTGGAAAAATGGAAAATCAAAAGGATCATTTTAGTCATATTTTGCTTTTTTATTTCCGCAAAGGGAAAAACGCATCGCAAGCACATAAAAAGTTATGTGCTGTTTATGGTGACGAAGCCTTAAAAGAACGGCAGTGTCAAAATTGGTTTGCCGAATTTCGTTCTGGTGATTTTTCACTTAAAAATGAAATACGCTCTGGTCCTCGTCCAGTTGAAGTTGATGACGACCTAATCAAAGCAATAATCGATGCAGATCGTCACAGAACAACACGTGAGATTGCAGAGAAGTTTCATGTATCACATACATGCATTGAAAATCACTTAAAACAACTTGGATATGTTCAAAAACTCGATACATGAGTTCCTCACGAACTGAAAGAAACGCATTTAACGTAACGCATTAACAGCTGCGATTTGCTAAAGAAACGTAATGAAAATGATCCATTTTTAAAACGACTGATAACTGGCAATGAAAAATGGGTTGTTTACAACAATATCAAGCAGAAAAGATCGTGGAGCAGGCCAGGTGAACCAACTCAAACAACATTAAAAGCTGATATTCATCAAAAGAAGATTTTGTCAGTTGGTGGGATTACAAAGGATTTGTCTACTTTGAACTCTTACCACCCAACCGAACGATCAATTCTGATGTCTACATTGAACAACTAACGAAATTAAACAATGCAGTTGAAGAAAAGCGGCCCGAATGGACAAATTGAAAAGGCGTTGTATTCCATCATGACTATACGAGGCCACACACATCTTGGATCACTCGGCAAAAATTATTGGAGCTTGGTTGGGAAATTTTGCCATATCCACCATCTGATTACCTTTTGTTTTAAACTTTAGAAAACTCATTGAATGGCAAAAATTTCAATAATGATGATGATGTCAAATCGTACCTGATTCAGTTTTTTGCTAATAAAAACCGAAAGTTTTATGAACTTGGGATTATGATGCTGCCTGAAATATGGCAAAAGGTCATTGATCAAAATGGGTAATACATTAGAGTATAAATTTATTTAGTTCCATGAAAAAATTGTCTTTGATTTTGTAAAAAAATCCGCAATTACTTAGTTGCCAACCCATATATATATATATATATATATATATATATATATATATATATATATATATATATATATATATATATATATATATATATATATATATATATATATATATATATATATATATATATATATATATATATATATATGTGTATATATATTGTTGTTACTTATGACACTTGGACAAGCGAAACTCACTATGCCATTGGCTATGAGAATCTAAGTCAGTAGGGTGTGTCTTTCGTTTAACCAGAGCACCACGATGGTGAAAGTACGAATTTGCTCTGTTTAGAGCAAATTCGTTTTCTGTTTTCTCCGATAGATGGCACTACCAGAGGATCCACTCGCTTAATTTTGCATTGATCTGAAGGGGTAGGAAATTTTCTCCAGACCATTAAACCCATGGTAACTGCTCAGTGACCGACCACAGGACTTTTGATACCATATATATATATATATATATATATATATATATATATATATATATATATATATATATATATTTACTAAAGTTAATATTTTTTGTTTCTTCCTTTGTTCGCAAAAAAAAGTCATTATTTTAAATTTAAATATTTACAACATACACAAAGTTCAAAAACTTTATATCTTTTTGATTTTTTAAAATAATGAGTAATTTTCTTATTTGAAAATTGTAATTGTTACAATCCAATATTATTAAAAATAAAGAGATTTTTCTCGTGAAAAGCAGATTTCCTTTTCAACTTTTGCAACCTTTCATTTTAATTTCATTCATCAAGTCTTGGAAGAAGAACGAATGACTTTTCTACATAAATAATGAGTTTCGAGAAAACTTTTCTTTCGAGAATCACAGAAAACGCATTACACAAAGCAGGAAGTGGGTAATTTTATTCTTTTTTTAAAAAAGGGGTTCTATTTCACGGTAAAAAAAAGTAAAAAGGAAACTTTTTCAGAGCCGTCGAAACACACAAAATGTGACTTAAAAAATTATATCCCCATAATGAATCTCTGATGCCGTATATAACACATTACAGCCAGTAAAATGATTTTTTAAGCAATAAAAATACCACTCGTGAGCTGTTGGAAGGAGAAAAAAGTTTCTGTTGGGGAATTCGTCAGTTATTTGAACTTTTTTTCCCCATTAAAAAGCAATGGAATGTAATTTGAAGGGGAAAATTCCGAGTTTTCTTCACTGAAATTACACGGGTTAATAATTTACTTACATTTGTGAGAACTTCAACATGATAAAATGAAATTCTCAAAAATAATTTTAAGGAAGCAAAGAGCTGAAAGCCAATTTTGAACGTAACTGTGATTAGTGTCTGAAATTGGTAAAAAAATTAATGACGAAAAACCAGATAATTAAATTTTTGCTTGAAATATGTCTTTTACTCTGAGAAATATTCTTCATAAGAGTGTTTGATCAAGTAAATGGAACATGCTTTTTTGAAATGCTTCACTGAGTTCATTAAAACAGCTTCTGTCAAGCTTGAAAATGTGAGTTTGAAAATTAAACTATTAGTTATGCTATTGAAAATATATTTTCATGAATATTAGAAAGTATATTTAACATTTTGTAATTATTTCTTTGGGCACAAGTGCCGTATAATCCATGTTTCCAAATTCTGAATTTTTTGGCGATGAAGAAATGTTGCCAAGATGACGTATAGTAATGTGCGCGATGACGTAAATACTAGGGTTACCAAAATAGAATTTTCTGCATAATTCTTATGGGCCTCCATATGTATGACTTAATAAAAACGAGGTTGCCAGATACATAAGAAAATTTGCCAAAAAGTCGCCAATCTCAGAATTTGGAATCATGGATTATACGGCACCTGTGCTTTTCTTTGTATTTTTTCTATCAAATCTGAATTGTATAAAGAATTATACAGTGAGGTACACTAACTTAAACCCCAGAATAGTAAATAATACCGAGAAATCAATCAATCAATATCGAAAAATTAATATTACATCAAATATATGGAACTAACTAAAAATCGCATGTTTAATAAGTTTCTTATACATGTACTTTTCTCTTCTTATATATAAAAAAACATCTTAACTATGGTCAATGTCAATTCCCACGTAACTGAAAGTACCAATGATGTACCAAAGTACCAACTACGACTCCATCAAAGTACCAATGATGAGGTACTTGAAAAGAATCAGCGTGGCTCGTAACGTTGCAAAGTGATACTTTTTCACTGTCTTTCATGAATCATGGTTCCAAAAAAGCATATAATGTGAAATCGGTGATATTAGGTTCAACCTGAAGAATACAAAATGTCTTATGTTGATTAAAAATCAATTTGATCATTGATACTATCCTTGTATCAGATAAAACACAATGGTAGCAGTATCTACGGTAGCAATTTTTTAGTACTAAGGGATGGAGATATCAAATTCGAAAACTATAAAGCACCAAAGCCCAATGAATCATTTATAATAACACTATATATTAATTAGAAGTTACTTTAGGTACTTTTTGAATTAATTCACTCGCTTAAACATCAATGAATCGTATTTTTTGTATTTATAGATAGAGTTTCATAGATTCTGATTAAGTTTAAAGAAATTTTTTTCCAACGGCGGGCACTTGAGGGTTGAACCCTTTGCCACAACAAGGCCAGAAACTGCTACACATTTGTCGTTACCCAGCAGGCACCTGTGAACCAAGTCACGGAGGCGAGTAGCGTTACCCGCGTCATACCACCACAAACTCGTTTATAGGGTGGGCCACATTCATACATCATCACGGAAGAAAGGATAGAGAAACACAGAGAGAACAGAGAAAGAAAGTAACATCCATGCCCGAACCGGGATTCGAACCTAGGACCCACAGCTCAGGAGTCAGGAGCGCTAACCACTCAGCCATCGGTCTCGGCAAGTTTAAAGAAATAAATTTTAAGCTACACAAATATTTTAAAATTAATTTTATCTCCATTCACAAATGTAAATATTTTGAATGCATTAGTAAATGAATTAAAGTTTTAGAGAATTATATTGCTTTAATGTATTAATTGATGCTAAATTTTGATGATAATTTTTCATTTTCAATGGAAAATTTTGATAAATAAACTTAGACAATTATGTAGAAGAATTTTGCTTTTTTTATATTTGTAATCAGTTTTCACAATCCGTTATTTATAAATATATTTAAAATAATTTTAAATTTACACGTGTTTAAATTTTATATTTAAAACAAATATTTTCCTTTACTAAAACAATACAATGTGTTTTGGCATTTTAAATTTTGAAATAATATTTTTGGATGTCATTCTGAGACAGATTAAATATTAATTTAAAATCAAGATAATTTCGTTTTCTTTTGCATTCAGAACAGATATTCATTTTTTAAAAGAATTTTTTTCTAAAAGTAAGGAGTAAATATATTTTCATTTCACTTTCGAAATAACAATTTTATGTGACATATTGAGACACATTTAATATTAGTTTAAAATCAAGATATTTTATTCTTTTATACAGAAGATGTGATTTTGAACTATTTTATGAAAATGATATCTGGAATATAAATGGTAATCTCATTTATCAAAATAACATTTTCTGAAATGACTCACAAATACATTTTTAGTTGACTTTTTAAAATGCTTTTGGGCTATTTTAAGAAATACTTAATTTTGCATTAAAATCAATATATCTTACTCATTTATATTCAAGATAGATATCTATATTATAAAATAACATTTTTTTAAAAAAAGAGTATCATGTAAATATTTGCATTTCATTGCTAGAAATAATATATTTATAACATATTTTGAAACATATTTGATATCTTAAATCCATCATATATCTTCATATTCAAAACAAATATCTTTTTATTAAAATAATATTTTTAAAATATTCACAATTTTATTATATTTAAAGTACATTTATATCATATTGTGAAAAGGATATAATGTTAATTTAAAATAAGACATAATTTTTTCGTGTTTAAAACATATATCGATTTGTTGAACTATTTTTTTTAATAACATACAATACTGCTGTTATTTTATGTAAAATGCTAAAATATTATATTTTTATAAAATAATATTTTTTATGATATTTATGATATTTGGGATAGATTTTGTGTTAGTGTAAATTAAGATATCTTATTTTGAAAACAGTTATTTCTTGAAAACATTTATCCATTGATTGAAATAATACTGCATACGATATTTAACTGTTAATATTAGACTAAAACTAGAAGATACTATTTATTTATATTGAAAGTAGTTATCTATTTAGTAAAATGATATTTTTAAAATAAGACGCATGTATGTATTTGCCTTTTAATTTTTGAAATAATTTTTCTGCATATTCTGTGACGCATTTTATAATTAAGATATTTTCATTTATATTCAAAATAGAGATACCCATTTGTTATAATAACATTTCTTAACACAGCACATAGATATATCTTGGATTTACTTTTTAATGTAACTTTGATTTTATATGTAAAAATAGATATATAGACAGATTTATTTTATTAGAATAATATTTTTAAAATAATCCGAAAATTATTGTTAAATTTTAAAGCAGATGAAAATTTAGCCATCGATGTATGAAAAGAAGATGAAAATTTTACTAGTGTGGTAGTAAAGAAATGAAAATGAAATTTTATGTACTTATTTTAAATAAGAAAAAATTATTTATATTAAAGCAAGTAAAGAAGATGAAAATTTTACTTACATCAAAATAAGAGAGGATGATAAAAAACTTGTTTTCGTTAAAGTAAGTAAAACAGATGGGAAATTTAAATCGTCTCAGAATAAGAAAAGTATATGAAAATTTTATTTGTGTTCGAAAATAGCGGACGAAAATTCCCTATGCTTTGAAGTAAGAAGAAAAAAATGAAAGTTTTATTTGAGATGAAGAAAGTAAAAAAGCAACATTTGTAATTGGCTTAGATTTATAAAAGAAGATATAAAAATTTTACTTCTGTCTAAATAAAAAAAAGTGAAAAAGTTTAGGAAGGAAAATGAAATATATATATTTTCAAATATAAAAATTAATAATAGATTAAAAATTATATATATATATATATATATATATATATATATATATATATATATATATATATATATATATATATATATATATATATATATATATATATATATATATATATATATATATATATATATATATATATATATATATATATATATATATATATATATTGTTTGAATTGTTTTTATTTTGAATAATAGCATTGTTCTAAAGCACAAAATATTAATTTCCATCAATTTTTAGAAATTATTGTAAAATAAAAGATGTATATTTTACTATATGGATGTCACAAAATATAATAACACTAAAATAATGATAGAAATAAGATAAAAGATAAAAATGAGAAAAATAACGATAAATAAGGCAAAAAAGTTTAATGGCAGGCAAAATTCCTAGAAGTTTTATATAATAAAGTCGTTACTTCAGATGTAAAATTAGGAACTAAATGGTCATTAATCTAGGATTTAGATAACGTTGTTCATGGGTTCAATTCTTAGCTCAGATGTTGCTGTTGTTGTTACTTATGACACTTGGACAAGCCAAGCTCGCTATGCCTTGGTAATGCGAATTTAAGTCAATAGGGAGCGTCTTTCGTTTTTATCAGAGCACCATGAAGGTGAAAGTACGTCTTTGCTCTTTTTTAAATCCTTCGATAGATGGCACCACCTTAGAATCCACTCCCTCAATTTTGACATTGATCTGAAGGGGGAGGAAATTTTCTCCAGACCATTGCACCCATGGTAACTACTCAACGATCGATCACAGGACTTTTAATTCCACAGATTTAATGAGCATGTATATCGCATGTACTCAGTGGGTCTTTGGCGGCATTGGGAATCGAACCCCGTCCTTCCGGATGGAAAGCCGATACCCTAACCACTAGGCTACCACGGTCCAGCTCAGATGTGGACAATTTTAATACCACAGAATCCACTTCAAAATGCAAGAATTGAACACATATACTTTATATGTAAAGAAAAACCTTGATTCATGTAATATGACTTCTTATTCTTTGTGACGTTAAACACAAAAGAATTCTATTATGAATATTGGATTAGATTTTAGGATTTTGAAATTCTATGATGATCTTTTATGATAATATTTTTGAATATGTGGAATAATGTTTATTTGTTTCCCTTATATTGTAAAGTTGTGCTGTAATCTTAAAAATTAATAATTTTTTTACGTTTTTTTGTAATGGGAGTTCTTTTAGGAAAAAGTTGATTTTATTTAGATACGGTAATATTATTTATCACCAAGTGCCTATGATTTGCACATTTAATTTGGAAAAAGAGATTCATAATAACGTTTACATTGACAATTTAAAATAGTTTTAAAAGTCATAAAATTTTTATCAATTAGCTTAAGACACACACACTGGGCAAACATTATAAAAATTGGATAGATTTAAATACAAAACTTAGGAAAAATGCATTAAAATTGCAAATTTTTAATTCGATAATTTTAGAATTATAAAATATGCGATTAAACCCATATGATTAAAAATTATGCAATGCTTTAAGTTTACTAAAAATTCTTAATAATTTAAAAGTTAAAAAATTCCTTAAAAAAAAGCATAAAAAAGTTTTGATTTCACTTCAGTTTAAAAGAAGCAGAATTCTCACTATAACAATAAAATAGAATAATTCAAGTGGCAAAAGATTTATGTAACAACAAATCTTGAATAAGCAACAACGATCAATACAATATCACAGAGATCTTCTCAATATCAATACATGATATTAAATAAGTGATAAAAAGTGCAGATGACATCTAGAGATTTCGTCAAGATATTAGACTTTTTCAAACATGAATATTAATTCTGGATTAGGATTTTTTTAATCATATGTAACGATGGATTTAACGGCTTTAGTAGCCTTGTGATTACGGTTACGGTTTTCCGTCTGGAAGGGCTGCTTTGATTCCGCCAAAAACCCATCGAGTACATGCGAGGTACAAGCTAAATAAATCTGTGGAATCGAAAGTCCTGTGGTTGATCGTTGAGTAGTTACCATGGGTGTAATGGTTTGGAAAAAATTTCCATTCCCTCCAGATCAAAGTCACAATTGAGGGAATTGTTCCTCTAGTGGTGCCATCTATCGGAGAAGTCTTAGAGCAAAGGCGTACTTTCACTTTTGTGGGGCTCTGGTTAAACGAAATATACACCTTTTTGTCTTTATATGGCATTGCCGTCGGTTAGCGAGCTTGGCTTGTGCAAGTGTCATAAATAACAAAACGAACATAAAAAGGATAAAATACATATTATTAAACCAATGATTTTTAAACTTTTGAATCATTTCACTTTATTTTCTCTGAATTTACTTTAAAATACATAAAGTATATATAAACAAGGTGTCCAATAAAGATTGTCTCAACTCTTAACTTGAGAAACCTGATCATAGAGGTGATGCAAAAGGTGTCGTGGTACAGAGCAATGACCATGTGGTAGATGGCGAGATAATATGGAGGACCATTTGTAGTAAAATTTGGTAGTTATCCGTCATTTCTCAATAAACCAATACTTAAACTGGAAGAGCCACACAATATTACAGAGTAGCAACAGTGCTATCTTTCACAGAGGTGCACGAAGGAAAAAAAAAGTGTGTGCAAATTCAAACACTTTTAAGACATGGTAAAAATCAGAAGATTATTTTAGCCGAGACTCTAGAAACAACACGTGCATTTTGGTTGAAAAAGAGAAGCTGAGACATGATGGTAGATAAGATTGCAAAAAAAAATGTGATGGAACTATGTTTGTGCCAGTTTAGAAAATAATGGACATCATACATATTCTACGAATTTTTGCGAACGAGATACCGTTTGATATTGAATCGTTATATAGTTTAATTATATAATTCCTATTTGTAATCATATGATTAATCGTTATATAACTCTTCACAATTAAATTTTCCCATTTTTTTATTTTTTGATCTAGGACAACTAGCTGTCTAATTTTATGATTAGACACTCTATAAACTGCCTCACTATAACGCATAGTCCATGTAGTATAACGAAATATTATTTTTTTAACTATTGTTGTGGGCTTTTCAAAGTTAAGATTATGAAATGGGTATGTTGCTTATCTAATTTTTTTAACACACATTATGAGATACTTTCTTTCAAGGAACAAATATATCTTTCAAGGATCATGAACACTCACCTAGTTTGAGCACAATAGTTTTTTGAAGCAAGACATGATTTGCATGTTATGTGATCATATATATATCTGAATCTATTGGCATGAAGATTGACATCATTTACAGAAGAAATTATCCACCTTAAAAAATAATCTATGGAATGAAACAATGTTGGACACTTGCAATCCATTATCTATAAAGATACATATTTGTTTCTTCAAAGATGCAAATCTGATTTCTTCAATTTTAAGTCAAATTCTTCTATGGATTATTCAGATCAATCATCAGAATTATAATAATAGGACCAAAGGAACACGTTATCTGTACAGTGACAGACAACAAAGCTATCATACATTTGATACATTCATCCAGATAATTAAAGTGGACCAAAACTGGAAATCATTTTTTAAAATCCTATATTCTTAGCAATAATTCGAAATGGAATTGAAATTCATTATTATCATAAATAACGAATCCAACAAGTTTTTATGTCAGTGTTAAATCTATCTAATTGCTATTGTTAATTGTATCATATAATTCAAATGTTTTCTCAAACCTTTATGAAATTTTCATTAAAATGATGTTTTTTTTTTCATTAGTTGTATAATGAAAAATGATGTCTTATTCATAGTTGAAGTTACTAACATTATTATTTATGAAATAATAATTTTTCAGAAATCTCATAATTAATATTTGTGATTTCAATTAACAAGTTATTTGGCATGAAAATGCATGGAATTTTGATGCAAAATGACTTTGAAACTGAATGATGGAAAGTAAAAGAATGAGCTAATCCAGTGAAAAAGTTGTTAAGTTATAATAGACAAGTTTCCAATGTAGATTAACATTTTGCCTGAAAGTTTTGCTGTAGCCCCAGCATGGATCCATTTTTTATTGGTTATATGTAATATTTCTACAAGACTAAGGAGTATAATGAAGCTTGTAAGAAGGTTCTGTAAGATTTATTGTAAAGATATAACCTTATATTTACAACACACTTTTACAAGTAAAAAATGCACTTAATTTTAATTCAGTCATTAATTTTTTTTTAATTTATAAAATACTACCAGTTTTGATTCCATTTCACTCAATTTTGATTGAAATTGCTTTTTACCACCCACACATTTTTTAAAAAAAGACAATTAAACTTTAGCATGAAAGAAAAACATCTCTAGGATACTTAATTAGAAAAAAATGAACGCTTACATGAAACGTCAATTCATAAATTAATACTATCGATGATTTTGATTTACTATAAAAACTCTTCAGACATTAAAAAAAAATTAAAGAAATTTTATAGTATTAGGTATGCATGCAAAACAATCTCTTTTCTTAGCTTCCAATAAATAAGAATAAAAAATAAGATGAGGCGAATGTGTGTTTTACTGATTTTTATTTCATGGGTTGTCGTTTCGGAAGGGAGCTTTGGAAAAGTGTCAAATCAATGGAAGAAAGGGTCGTCTGCTCGTTATAGAACAAAGTTTTCCCTTTCCACTAGTGTCTATAGATAATGATTCGTTGTTCATTCAACCGAAGTGCGCCAGTTTGTGAGAACGGGTGCGGTTACAAATTGCATTTCTACGTGGGAGTTTTTGGGGAATTATTTTGGGACACATTTTACTTTCAAGAATGTTTGTCTTTTTGTTTGAAATATTTTTTTTCAAACAAAGAGAAATTTCTAATTTATAAATACCGTGTTTATGCTTAAGAAATTTTATATAAATATTTATTTAAAAGGTTAGTGTGAAAAAAGTGTTTTGAAGTTTACTCTTTACAAGCTCAGAGAGGTTAAAGTAAAAATTACACATTTACTGCTATTGTGAGCCTTTGTTTTATCTAATGGTTTTTATTTTCCATTTTGTTAGCATTATATATATATATATATATATATATATATATATATATATATATATATATATATATATCTGTGTGTGTTTATGTATGTATGCATGTTCATATATATGTGCATACATATAAAATTATATCAAATTATATCAATCTATTTAACTTACAACAAGGCAAAAAGGTATTTAAATATCAATATTGACAGATTTTTAATATTTGTCAGATATAACTAAAGACAAATGATTCAAATTAACAATTTTACAGATACTAAAGTCTAAGAATACTAATGCCATATTTCTAAACCTTGAACAGTTACAACAACTTTTGTTCATGTGTTGAATTTTAATATCCATCCAAAGTACGGTTAAATAAGGAAATTTATAAATAAATTAAATTACGAATTTTGATCCATATTCAGTACTGAACTATATTGAGTTTTACTTTCGATCAATAACTCATTAACAATATATGTTAAGGTTTTGTCATTGGTTTTATATAATTTACATAAAATTATACCAGTAATTTATGAAATTTTCTCCAGTAATATATATCAAAAAAAATTTTTTTTTTACTTTTTTGAATGTTTCAGTAAAAATAAATAAATAGCAATATTAGATCCACTTTGTTTTATACCATATGATTTTAAAAGGTTTTTAGCGTAGATGAAAGAAAACTAAACAGTAATTTCAAAAGAAAAAAAAACAATAGATGTAAATAAACAAAAATAATTTAAATTTATTTACCTAAATAATTTAAATACTGAAATATTATATTTTGATTTCCTTTTATGACGTTTTTGAATGCTGTTTTCATTTAACTGAATGCAGAGTTCTAAATACTTTAATTATAAAATCTTATTTCTAAATTTGGTTTTTGTTTAAAAGTAAATGGTAAAAAAGGGTGTTATCCAATTTTTGATAATTTCACATACAACATTTAGAAGTCTGAAAACTCTCAGCATTAAAAATTTGAGAGGAATTTTACAGAAACGAATTTGGACATGAAATATTAAAGAATATTTATATCTCATCCAAGAGAAGAACTTTTAAAAAGAAATACAGGTGTTGGCCAAAAACATTTTCCAACTTTTTATCCTAAGACTATTTGTTGTATCACTGCATTTTCTCTTAAGTTGAACTATCACATTATTATTCATTATTTATAAAGTTTTAATTTGGAAAGTTTTCTTTAAGGGTGCATTTTCCTGTGGCAAAGCACGACTTTGGAAAATGAAACACAAGTACTTTTCCATTTTCCCGGAAACCATACCCATGGAAGAAATAGCCCTTTGTATCCTGAACAATTCCGAGGAGGCTGAATACTTAATTCGCATTAGCATGCAGAATATTCTGTGGCAGCGGGGGATTAGAGACAGTTTGTAAGCATGCCCTGGATCTGCTTCTTCAGATCTAGGAGAAGAAATGAAACACGCACTGTAGCAGCTTCGGACCACTTTTCGGAAAATTTCTCCACACCCCTGGAAGAGAAAGGGATTTACCACATCCTTGCCGCACAGGAGTGGGAGACATTGGAAGGCCGGAGTCTTCATCGATATTCCGATGGCGATTTCCAAATAATCTGGACGTTGTTCGTGGGATTGGGGTATTTTCATCTGTTCCCATTGTGACGCCGATATTTCACGACGCACCCCTCCTCATCCAAGTAGTTCGGGGGGATGAGGGATTATGTTCCCTACTAGCAGAAGAATCTCTCCCAGGTCTCAGACGAAAAGAATATTGAAGTAGGAGTTCTGCAAGAGAGGGTAGTGTTTCTATATCGTGATGGATTTCTTTTATAACGATTTCGAGTATGAAATATGTGACATTGCTCATCGCTTTATATTTACTTGATGAATGATAAACTTAAGCAATGCACGTGGGATTTCCGGAAAGGAATGATATTAAATTTGAGGAACTTGCTCAAAAACATTGCACTTTACTTTCCCATGATATATATATATATATATATATATATATATATATATATATATATATATATATATATATATATATATATATATATATATATATATATATATATATATATATATATATATATATATATATATATATATATATATATATATATACATATATATATATATATATATATATATATACATATATGTATATATATACATGTATATATATATATACATACATATATATATATATATATATATATATATATATATATATATATATATATATATATATATATATATATATATATATATATATATATATATATATATATATATATATATATATATATATATATATATATATATATATATATATATATATATATATATATATATATATATATATAGGTACTTTTTTGATTTAAGTTCCTTGATTATTGGTTTTTAAGTAAAAACATCAGGGTACAATACGAAGAGTTATATGCTAATTTCCTCTGTATTTCAGCAATCATTTTTAACTATAAAGTTGTTGTTTCTTTCGTTCCAATTGAGATTATGACGACATCACTTTATTACAATTTTCATTGGTTAATCCCATCCATAACGTCAGATAACATTTTATCTACTTTACATTGTATTAAGACAGAGGAATAAATCCGACTTGTCGATGAATTTGCTGCCTGCTTTCAAATTGCATTCTTCGAGCGGCAGCAAACAAGGAGAAGTTCACCATTAAAATCTCGGAAAAGAGTGTTGATTTTCATTTTGTTAACAAAACAATATCTTATACAAGGATCAAAGCATCGGTTTGAGAAGCTGTTTTCCCTTGATTCAATAATACGTTGTCAATAGAACAAAAAAATGAAAGCAAAATGAAAAAAAGGCAAGACAAAACGTCCACTTTATGCTTAGTTTAAATCGGCAAAGAGAATTAAAAATCTCATTATTTTTATGTTAAATTTGTATTTTTTTACTTTGAAAATATCATACATATTATTAAATTTCCTGAATTACGCAAAATCATCTATAAGTGAATTATTTCTCCCTAAATTTTATACTTATAAAATATTCACGTATTTTTTCTCTGATAGTATATAAATGGGGAATCAGTTGAGCTATATAATTAACAATAAATATCAAAAAAGTAAAAATGAATACAATAAATATATAACATATTAAATAAATACTGGAGATTTTAGTATGGTAATTAAGTATTTTCTATGTGATCATGGACTTTAATACTTCTAACATTTGAAAAAAGTTAAATTCTCTAAAAGCTGAATCAAAATGCACACTTCCATCTAATGAAAGCATTCGATTGCGCCATCAAGAAGTCAAACCAATATATCAATAATTTCTGATGCCACCTACCCTGTGTAGTGGTCTGACTGCGATAGAGATGTCTTGGGTTCGAATCCCAGTTCGGGAATGGATTTATTTCCTTTCTCTGTCTATCCTGTCCTTTCTCTGTATGAATGGTTGCCTACTCTATAAACGGGTCCCTATGCATGTGTGTACTGAGGAAGTCGGACTCCACACCAAAATAGGGCTCAATTGGAAAAGTGGAGCAGCGCACCCCATATTGTCAGTCTGGCTGGCACAAGATAACAACAACAATAATTTCTGATTTTATAAATTATAATCATACGATCATCAGTTGAGTTAAAAACTGTATAGTCAGTAAGAATAAACTGGCTATTAAGTTTCATACTAGAAATATGAGAAATTATGAATGTTTTCCACAGAATATTAACAACAATGAAAACTATAAACTGACAAATAAGTTATTATATAAATTTTTATTATAAAAACTTGTCTTTATAAAAGCTATCCAAGTTCCTTGGTTTGTTGAGCTCAACTCTATGAATGAAGATATGTGCGTTTAAATGAATAAATAAGCATGTCACGTAAATTTAAATAACCAATTCAATAAAATTTGCTCCCTATTCACTACGTCATCATTTTATTTTGTCGCGATCAGGACAGAACGAATTTGCTAGCGGCAAAAGAAATCTCGCCAATTACATTTTAGTAACTGACAAGAATTCATTTTTGTTTGTTTCCTGAAGAAGTTTTCTAACAAAGCCTTAATTATTGTGCATAGTGTTTCACAATAATGATAAGCAAATTGATTAAACAATGCTTCACTTTTTCTCGATGTTGTAATTTTGGCACGCATAATTAAAATTTTAATTAATTATATTAATTAATGAGATGAAACTAAAAGTTCTTCTTTATCAAGTAGTCTTGATATTAATTATGCAATTCTTATTAAAATGCTTTGCTCGAGTTAGAGTTTTTTTAAATTGTTTGTTACTGGAAAAATCTTTTAGACTTTGCTTGTTTGACAAACACTCCAAAATATTTCAGTATGGAATGAAGTCGTAGAAAACAAAAGTTTTCATTAATATTTTTTAGTTTTTTTTCTTTGATTAATTTGTATTTTTTAAAAATTTAAATTCCAAATCTTTCTTTCATAACTTTCATACTGAATGGTTTTTGCATAAATTATTAAAATGATTAGAAAGCTATTTGTATAGAGTTGCCGTAAAAAGCTTACTTCATTTAAATTTCTTTGATTGTTAAAATAATGTATAAATATTATACTCGTATCAAAAATTTCCCAAATTCATATAAGAAATTCAGGTGAGCTCCAGTGGCTCAGTAGCTTCACGCCGCTTCCCGTAAGCTCAGCAAAGTGAAGCATCATTTGCCGCTTGCAGTGGTTGGGAGGGTGACCACGGTGTACTCTCCTTCACTGGGTTGCTGGAAATCCGTGGGTTGGGGACGTGTCCACGTTAATCTGTGACGTCCAAAGTCCTTATGCTAGTGTGCTGTGGATGTGGAGAGGAGGGTGCCAGCTCATGTGTGGCCACGTCACCTGACCGTGGTTCAAAATGACGAGGCACCTTAAAAAGAGCAAAGTCGTACTTTCACCTTCGAGGTGCTCTGATTCAAACGAAAGGCGCTCTCTCTTGACTAAATTCGCACTGCCAAAGGCATAGCGAGCTTGGCTTGTTCAAGTGTCATAAGCAACAACAACAACAGAAATTCAGGTTGCTTACAAAAGCTCTGAAACAGTTTGTTTGATAATTCATAAAATAGCTTCGGTAAATGCAAGTATAAGAAATTTTCATAGAGAAAGTTCATATATTTTCTCTTATAGAACGAGCTGTTCTATATATGATTTCTTTCTTTCATTTTGCTTTGATATAAGCTTTCAGTCCACAATTTCTGTTGAATAAAAACCCAGGTAACTCAGCCTTAATTTTAAATCACGGTCGAGAGACGATGTCGACATATGATATGGCCGTCTCGTTGTCACGCAACGTCATATCAGCACCAGTAATGCTGGAGTCCCCCTTAAATTGACTCATCTTCGGTTGAACCATGAATAGAACACATTAGCTCAGCGACTCTCAACCTGTGCATGCGCACACTAAAGGGGTGGGCGAGCATGAGAAAATATTATTTAAAAAATTTATCAACTGACTGAAATGAAAGCACACACATGCAAAACAAAACACATTTCGACATAATATTTAATAGTCTTCGACACAATTATTTTGACATAATATTAAATACTAGTATGCAATAATATTCGAAGTTTGTTACGTAAATACGTTTTTGGATTAATTAAAAAAGTTTATTACACGGAATTATATTTTTATAATAAGATGCATTTATCCACTAATTTTTTTATGAAGAAAAAATTGCAAATTAATTAAAACTAACGACTGAAATGTAATTTAAAAATGATATTGGCAAAATCATAGTTGTTTGCATATTTATTATGAACTATTACAACAACAAAACAATTACCTAAATGAAATTAAAAATAATTATTTTGAAATTAATTTTAATTTATTAAACTAAATCTACTAACTATATGGATATTTACTTAATCAAAATGTAGTAAATTAGTAACAAATTCAATGCCGCCCGCCCTGCCTAGTGGTCAGAATCCTTGACTACGGATAGAAAGGTCCTGGGTTCGAATCCAAGTTCGGGCATGGATGTACTATCTCTCTCTCTCTCTATCTATCTTGTCTTTGTTCTTTCTGTGTATGAATGTGTTGTAAATGGTTGCCTACCCTATAAACGGGTCATGTGTGTACTGAAGAAGTCGGACTCTACACCAAAATATATGGTTCAGTTGAAAAAGTGGAGCAGCGCACCCCATATTGCCAGCCTAGCTGGCACACGACAACAAAAACAAATTCAATAAATATTATCGACTTCCTAGGGCCTGTCTTACAGAGCCTAGCTTTTCAAAGGAAGACTTAGAACTAGGAATATCCAATCTCAGTTCTTTATCTATATTTTCCTGAGATCTATATTCTGTTTTCATCGAAGATACCTCAGAAAAATCCAGTTTCACAAAGGTAGGTTGTTGAAAATGGTGCGAAATGTCCTTTTTTTAGAGTAGAAAACCAATCGTCTACTCCAGCCCGAAATTCGAAGAATGATTTATTCCTAAATTGCCTTTTGGTTTGGGCACTTGTCGTGAAGTCTATGAAAGCTTTTTCCTCAACAATTGAGCGTCCTTCGAGAGTAATATGATATGGATCCCTACTTCACTCGTAACTTGCTATCTATTTGTCGTCAGAGAGAAAATTCTTTGAGGGGAATGCTAAATAATTTTCACAATGGTAACAAAATCAATTTTTATATGTTGTTCTTCAGCCTTGTATGTTTACCATTTTGCAAACACAGTTAGGCTTTCTTGCCTTAAATTTTTGCTTCACAATGCTATTTTTCTACAAAAAGCATTAACATTATCACTCATATCCAACATATGCGTATTTGATCCTTGGAGTTGAAGATCAATTTATTTATAATTTCTCGAATGTGTCGACCAAGGACACCTGTTTCACCACGATTAAACAGTGGCGGAAATTCTCAGATTCTTGTCTGCTGAACTCTTCTAGGTAAATAGCGAATTTATCTCTCAATTCATGAACACGTTGTAAAAACTGCTTACGTGATAACCACCTAGCCTCATAATCGAATATAGTGACGCTAAACGTACAAACACCCATGTTTTTATAAAGTGATGAAAAGATTCTTGATTTTAGATGTCTCATTTTTATATAAATTACAACAGTTACAACCGTAGTTAACACAAAATTCAAACCAGGACTCATTTCTTCGGAAGGCAGATCTTCTGTATAGATCATGCAATGTGTGCAGACTGACAGTGGCGATTTTGGTTCCACAAGTCCTTGTATACTTCTTCCAGACATTAAATTTGAACCATCGGTGCATAATCCGATGCAGTTTTTCAATCCTATATTAGTTTTGTTCCTAAAATCTTTTAAGATAACAAATATAATCCGAGTGCTGTTGCATTTATTTCAATTGATTTGCAGAAAAAGTAGTTTTTCTACTACTGACATATCATTCAAAAATCGAGCATAGGCAATGAAATGAGCATCTTTATTATCATCTGTTGCCTTATCAAGCTGCATGGAAAATAAATTGTCGTGCAACTATGAGAAAAGCTGATACTGTACAGCTTCAGCTATGTCACCAGTTCGACGGGTAATTGTATCATTTGAAAGAGGTACAGACTGTAATTGTTTTGCAAAATTTTGTTGTTTGATCACTTTTGTTGAGGGCAAATAATAATAAGCTCTTCGCCACTGGTATGAGGCTTTTTACATCGGTCTATTTTTACATGAAACTTTGTAAGAGGCAATTAAAACTGTTTCATTCACAGACGAAGTTTATTTCAAAAATAATTTTTGCATTTCATATGATTTCAATTTTAATTCAAAGAATTCTCTGGGTTTCTTCACGTACTCACTATGAAGCGTTTCTAAATGCCATTTTAATTTATTAGGTTTCAATCTGTTTGTTGCCAATATTTTTGATCAAATGAGACACAAGGAACTTTATTCTTAATTTATCTTGGTATTAGTAAAAACATAAAATTTAAGTATTCTTAGAACATTGGATTTTATTTTAGGAATCACGGTCGTCGGTATACTCGTTTGATTATCGTCAACAGTTCCTTTACGCCCTTTAAAAATTATCTATGATTCTGCATAAATTTTCTGTCATTAGTATTTAATTGGTGGAACTGAAATTAACGCATGTAAACATACATAACACGTCAATATTCACGATAGATTTGAAAACGGTAAAAAGATCGACTCGAATGTAACTGGCGCTACTGGAGTTAGAAACTGGCATCATCAAACTTTCTTCTCTCTCTGAGGAAACATTTGCTCACATCTGAGAATGCTGGAGAAGGCATCCTGTCCAAATCGAAGCTTCTAGCTATATCCGACATAGTTGAGTCAAAAGTAATAAAAAACATGGAATTCTTGTTTTATTATTGCTGAAGATAGCTATTGTCAAATGTCATTAAATTTCAATATTATTGGTCACTTATAAAGTTTAAAATTAAGGTCACATAGTGAAGGCTTAGAGCAAAATATATTATTATTAAAAACTAAACTAAACTCCATGGCACAACAGCCCATGTGGGCCAAGACCTACAGTGCCCATTACTGTTTTCATGACCGAGGGCCCTGGGGTGCGAACCATATGTCCAAGTTAGGTGATCAGCCTAACGTAAGACCCCCAGTGTTTAGTTCCCAAGCATGATTGGTACTCAGTTAATTCGACCCACTGAAGGGATGAAAGGCTGAGTCAACCTTGCCCAACTCGATGATCAAACCTCGGACCTGTGTCATGGGAGCGTGAAACGCTGCCACTAAGCCACCGGGGTTCTATTATTATTATTATTATTGATAAAATTTTATGTTTGCGAGGGGTGGAAGGCGATGAAAATTATGATTGAAAATTGGGCCGCGAATACTGGAAGGTTGAGAAATGCAGCATTAACTCATGGTTACGAGAACAAAATTTCTCCCACCTTGAACATTTCATCTTTTTTCATTGTTTTAATATCTTTCCAATTATAAATATTGTCAAAGCAAGATAGTCACTGAGGATAACTTCCTCTGGTTACTTGAGTTGCCTTTTCTTTGTGATCTGATCATGTTCCTATTTGTAAATACGTAAGGCCCAACAATTAGAGTGCAACGTCATATTAATTTTCGTAGCACTTATTCAATGTTTCATACGACTGGTAATTTGTAAAAGCAGGCAGCCTGAAAAAATAACAATTTGTTGTAATTCTCACCTCGGAAGGAATTTTCATAGATAGAGGTGCTACACAAACCGCAATGATTAGAATACGGAAAACTCTCAAGCACACACCCCACAAATATACGCGGAATGTAGAAGCGCAACGTTTATCCCCAGTTGTTAATTAATAGCTTAAATGGAAGTTAGAAACAGGGTTACAAAGAATCATTATATTTGATAATTAAGGGGAAAGACAATTACTTAGTTACCACCCTTCATAATTTTCTACACTTTATAAATAAGAAGCCGATTCTTTGAATACTCACATCTCTAATATAAATCACCTCGAGTTTTTTCTGTTCTGAGGTTT